>JANDJT010000154.1:11191929-11202193 GCA_024331685.1 Stegophilus panzeri | reverse complement strand
GTGTGTGTGTGTGTGTGTGTGTGTGTGTGTGTGTGTGTGTGTTAGTGTCATGACTTCCTGGTCTAAGACACTCTTCAGTATCTTAGCACTATAAATATTTTAAATCCCTGTGATTAAGCAGAATTGTCTGACACCTTAGGAGCAAACTTAGCTACTAAGTTATTAAAGTAATTAGGTAATTATAATTAATAAGGGATAATAATATAATATATAATAATATTGTATTATATATCATATAGATTAAATATATTTAGTGGTGGCTTAGTGTTAGCTTGTTCGCCTCACACCTCCAGGGTTGGGGGTTCGATTCTCGCCCTGTGTGTATGGAGTTTGCATGTTCTCCCCGTGCTGCAGGAGTTTCCTCTGGGTTTTCTGGTTTCCTCCCCCAGTCCAAAGACATGCATGGTAGGCTGACTGGCGTGTGCAAACTGTCCGTAGTGTGTGAATGTGTATGCGATTGTCCCCTGCGATGGATTGTAATTATGAGAAAAAGAGAATAGGAAAAAAGAAGTGAGCATTTCTACGTGAATGTGATTTATTCTCACTTTTTTTTCCACAGTGGGTTTGAGTTGTTCTGGAAAATTCCGCTGTGTGTCTTCAACTCAGTGTATCAGGAGATCTGCTGTCTGTGACGGAGTCAAAGACTGTGGCGAGGGAGAGGATGAACTCAACTGTGGTGAGCGTACACACACACACACACACACACACACACAGTGAAATGAATCTGCATTTGCTGTCCCTCATCAATAAAGGTCAGTGATTTGTACATTAGAACACGTTTTGTAATATTTGTTGAAGTTCTAGTGAAGCGTAAAACATGTTAAGCGTGAAGAATAAACTATCTGCTCAGAGGAGAAACTCGGATCGTCTGTGGTGCCTCAGGCTTGGTAAATAGAAGTAAAAACAACTGATGTGGACCACCAACATCCAACAAATCAGTATAATAAGGCATCAGTACCTACCTGTAAAATGAGAAAGCTCCATCTCTAGTTTGTGTTTTGAGGGCGTGGCTTGTTTTGAGGGCGTAGCTTGTTTTTGGGGTCGTGGCTTTGGAGGGAATGCTGAAGGAATGGACAGTATTTTTTTTAAAGACTTTCCACCAAAATCGCTTTCTATATCTTTAACCACAATAATATATTTAGAAGTGTACTGAGTCATGTAGGAAGCCCCCACATACTTGCTGTCTTGTAATGTACATCATCTTTCATCTCTGTTTTCATTAGTACGAGTGAGTGGGAGACACTCTGTCCTGCAGATTCACAGTAGGGGGATATGGAGCTCTGTGTGCTGGGAGAACTGGAGCGCCAATCTGGGATTCTCTGCCTGCAAACAGCTCGGATACAACAGGTACAGGAGCACATGTCAACTAGTAAAAGCCAATGGCTCCAAGTGTAGAAAACTACAATCTCAACCATGTACTTTATAGTTTCCCAGATGAAGCCTTTTTCCTCAACATCAACCTTATTTCATGATATATAACATTTACTTTTATACATTTGGCAGATACTTTTATCCAAAGCAACATACAATTAAACTGAGATTCAAGGGCCCAGTTAGGGACAGATTTGTAAATCCTGGGCCCCTGGACAGGAACCTATGCAGGGCCTCCTCTGCACCCTGCAAAGCATGAACTAATGAATAGAGTTCATTAGTTGTTGGAATGCAACGTCCAACAATACAACACATGTAAAATAAAATGTATACATTACTACATTACACCTCCATTATGAGTATTCGAGCAGTCTTGATGCTCTGCAGAAGGCAGTCTTAGATTATCATATAGAAGACTGGCTTCATTGTTGCTTTTAGATCTCACAAACTCATCCACCAAATAAGTAATGTCCAGCTCTTTAAGAAGTTCCGACTCAGTGGGAGGGATGTGAAGTCTTCATCGGCTCAATTTTAGCTGGAAAATTCTTTTTTAATGTTCTCTGGCTTCCTTTTCCTTCTGAAGTTTTCTTTTCATCGATGCACTCAGTTTGGCTTAATGGTTATTCGTGTTTATCCATGCTTTCATCCGCCTATCTACAGTAGTTCCAATTAAAAACTTGTTGGTTATCACTGTAATTCAGACCCACACACCAATAACATTTCAGAATTTATTTCAGATTCTTTGATTTATGTTCATTGGCTCAGTTTCTATGTCTCATGTTGACTGCTGTAGAATTATGGACAAATCTTTCACTTCATATCTATGCTCGTCAAAGGCCCCCCTAGTGGCCAGGAGCCACTGTCAGACAACCACTGCTGGGTTCAGACCTTACTGGGCAAGGTCCCGTCAGTTATCCATCACTGAGCCCAGCAGTGGATGTCTGACAGTATTGGGATTTGGGAAATTACTAGCTCAGCCCTTTAACCACTGAGCCACCACTGTCCTACAACTGTTCCAAATAATACAACAAACCTCTTTCTGTAATTTCAGTTCAAGCGGTTTTAATGTCCTACCGCTTGGGACTATCAGGAAATCCGATACAAATGGAACAAGCCACCAAACAACTTCAATCTGATAAGGGGTTTAAAAGTTAAGCACTGATAAGGCGACGCTTAACACACAGAGCGACCATGTTCCTGCAGTTCCCATGGCGATGTTCTCATTCAGATGTGAGGAGCTTTTTCTTGGAGGACAAACCAAACAGTCACACATCTAAACATGAGGAGAAGAACAGTTGCTATTTATTCTCATCCTGCTTTCGTTCGTTTAGGAGTTACACTTACAGTTAAGGTTATACTCATTCTTAAGTACATCTTTATACCACTAATTGTTATGAATAAGATTTGCTAGATCATCTAATATAAAAAAAAAAAAAAGCTGCAGTGGAGCTGCAGTCAGAGGAGGATGAGTTTCTCCTGCTGAGTCTGAGTCTCCTGCTAAGATTTCTATATAAAACATTCTGGCTCAGAACAAGGATTCCTCTGTTATACTGCCCTCTCCTCCTGTGGGTTCGTTCTCTAGGTCTTGGTTATGTGTGTGTGTGTGTGTGTGTGTGTGTGTGTGTGTGTGTGTAGTTTCCCCCCTCCTACATCATATGGGTGTAATACAGTCACTTCACCCCCAAAGCCCCCATTAACAGCTTTGTTAATCCTATTAAAATCAGTCTGCCATTAAATGAAGGAGAAAATCATTGCAAACACATTCACACCAGAAGTAGGTCAAAATCTTCATTTTACCTATCGACAGCCTTTCGTTCTACTGTTCCTTTTTCGACTCTTTTTTTTTTCTCTCCAGTTTTTATTTTTTTCCATTTAACAATGCAGTCACGATTCATTGCTTTTACTCTGCAGGCAGGCGTTGTGTCTGAAACACAAGCAAAAGGTTATGTGCTTCGGTATTCAAGCCTCCCATCAAGATTAATTAGAGTGCCTGACGACAGCTGCTCATAATCACACAACTAATGAGAGCGACTGAATTGTTATGAATTGTTATATTGCATATGTCAATCACAGCGCTGTCAGATAGAGTTATATGTGTTTGTGTGAACATATTCATCAATGACCCTTTGTCTTTTTGCAGTTATGTGAATTCCACTTCCATCCCTCTCTCTTCTGTCGAGTCTGCCTTCAAGAAAAACATAGTGATGATTAGTTCACGCTTTCCAATACATCATCAAACCTTCAAAATTCATAACAGCTCCTTCCTCAGGTACGCCCAACCTACCACGTATTTCAACATAGCCGTAAGGATGTTAGCACAAGCATTAACTCCATTGTACCATGCTTAGTATATGCTACTGAAGGATTAGTGACATGATCTTGGCAAATTCCCTTGTTCTTTGGAAGATTAGGTTGTCTGTTTAGGACATGCTAAGAGGTGGAGCACACGTTCACCTCCCTACAGTGTCTGTACCGAGCCATATAACTAATAGCCAGTTATATACAGTACATCAATGGGCAAAAATTCCATAGCTAAAAAATAGTTTGATGCATATTACAAAACACTCTAAATGTAAATGTCGCAAAAAAACAAATTTTGCATTTTGAAGGATAAAAATAATTGTTAAAAATTTTGTTAGCATTCTGGTGGATGATAGCTAATAATAATAACATTAATGTTAATGTAAGTGCTGGTCTGCTCTGCTCTGCACCAGTGGTAAAGGTTCAATCAATTACATCATCTCTTCTAAAGTTTCTAAAATATTATTCTACCACAAATTTGATCTTGCTGGGTTTAAAAAAAAAAATTAAAAATAGGTACAAGAACATAGCACCTTTTCCTGCTAGCTAGCATTCATGTAGTCATCTAGCTTTGATTAAAAATAAAGGGCATTATCAATCCCAATGATAGTAACACTCAGAGATTTTGGATGGAAACGAGTCACTCAACACATTTCTGAAGTGTTCACAAACAGGTTGCTAGTTTTTCAAGTCTTTTGTTGAATTTTTAGCCATGAACACTTCTCTATAATCAACTCATGAGAATCACATGAGTATCTATATAAATATATAGTATGTATACATATATACATAAAACACAAATGACTAATTACTGAACTGTATTCATATTTCAAATATATGTATGTATGTATTAGAAACACTACCTAGGTGTATATTTATTATTTAAAAAATATTATAGGGTAGCACAGGGTTGTAACTGAATACAAACACTAGTAGAAATGAGGAAATATCATGGGCAGATACAAACAAAAATAATAACTGCATGAGAGGGATTAAAAAAACAGTCCTGCGCACATTTCTAATTGAGGCCAATTATGAACTCGAGTGATGTAGCTAAGGTGGAGGAGCTGTCAGAGCCAGAATTCACACACCATGCTGACAGCGCTATCATTTCTACCTCTGGGTTATTTCCCCAGTGTTTTCTAGTGTTTCCGGGCAGAGAGTGGTAGGACTCTTATTTAATTAAAAAAAAAAAAAAAACTCCTTCTGGTTTAGGTCACGCCCAGTTCAGGATTAAATCTAAATATAGATATAGAAATTTGCAGCACTAAACAGATACAGACACAGATAGTGCCATTGTGTTACAGTAATATAGCTGTTGCATATGCTTTTTATTTATTTGTTTATTTTAGTAAATTGTCCTCCACTTTGTATATATAAAAATCTATTTTGCCATATAAAATCTACTGTTTCTCAGAACGGTTCAGTGCATGTCCGGGTTGGTCACGGTACTCAAGTGTATAGGTGAGTTAAGTGTGTGTATGTGTGTGTGCCATTAGTGCTACTTTATTATGTGGGCTAGAGAGCCCCTTTAACTCCTATGTTACAATCTAGTTGTTCATATTAAATAACTACAACAACTACAAATTATTCAGTAACCACTAAATAATAAATACATATTATTAGATAATCATTTGTATGCAGTTCCAGACCCTCTTCACCAAGACATTTTACTATTGTCCTGTCTGTGTAGAGTGTGGTACCAGACCTGGGTTCAGGACCCGGATCGTAGGGGGAAATGTATCTCTCTCTGGGCAGTACCCATGGCAGGTCAGCTTGCAGTACCAGAACCAGTATCTCTGTGGAGGATCGCTAATAACCAACCAGTGGGTAGTCACTGCTGCACACTGTGTATATGGGTGAGCAAAACACACACACACACACACACACACACACACACACACACACACACACACAAAACCACATGTAGAAACACACACTGTAGTGCATACTTTAACCCATTCAAGTTATAGCTTATTTTTCAATAACTATGAACTATTTTGTGGCTACAGTGATATAATCTGTAGTTAAGTCTAGACTTGCTGATAAGTCCTGAGAGTTTAATAGGTTTTAATGCATGCAGTCTATCTGTTGTTTAACTCTAATATCTAAACTTTTTATCAGCAGTGGTTTAGAGGTTAGCACATTTGCCTCACACCTCTGGGGTTGGGGGTTTGAATCCCACCTCTGCCCTGTGTGTGCGGAGTTTGCATGTGCTCCCTGTGCTTTGGGGGTTTCCTCTGGGTACTCCAGTTTCCTTCCCAGTCCAAAGATATGCACTGTAGGCTGATTGACATTTCCAAATTGTCTGTAATGTGTGAATGGGTGTGTGATTGTCCCCTGCGATGGGCTGGCCCCCCATCCAGGATGACCCCTGCCTTGTGCCCTGAGCTTCCTGGGATAGGCTCCAGGCTCCCCTGCGACCCTGTGTAGGATAAGTGGTACAGAAAATGGATGGATGGATGGATGGATGTACTACATACACAGCAGTACTTTGCACCATTGTTCTAAGAAACCATGAATGGCTCCACACTTCTACTCCTCGCTCATATTTGCTTTGTTTTCCATTTAGTTATTGAATACTAAGCTTCAGGGTTTGGAAATGTAAATCCAATCATTCCTTTCTTTTCTCTCTGTTTTAGTTTTGCTAATCCCGCTTTATGGACGGTTCGGGTGGGCCTCACGGACCAGCCTGTGAGTGGAGCAGCAGATCTCTCTGTGATGAAGATCTTCTTCCATAGTGCATATCATCCAGAAGGACTTAGTTATGATATCGCTCTTATTAAACTAACGCAGCCACTCACATTCAATGGTAAGAGATTGCTTCTCATATTGGATCCTAATTAGATTCCTGGTCTTGAATTTGGTTAAAGCTCAGGATGCTTTCAGTCATCATTGCTGAACATAGCAGGCAGGAATTAGTTTAACAGGGGTGGTCTGTACAATTGATTTGTATCTGTTGTACAATATTTCACCTCACTGAATAAGTTGATCCTTTCCTATGCAAACCTGATGAAACCTCCAGGTGTTGAGATGTTGTAGGAAGAGTCAGGTGCAATACCTGATGGGAAATGTTTACTTCTGTCCCCTCAGGTCAAGTACAGCCCATCTGTCTGCCTAACTATGATGAAGGCTTCAGTTCTGGATCCATGTGCTGGATATCAGGATGGGGAGCCACAAAAATAGACGGTGAGTTCTAGTTAGTACTTCACTTTTAAGGATACTTATCAGTGGTATTGTTCTTCCTAGGGAGCAACAAAAGAGGCAGGTGATGATGTTACTGTCTGACAGGTTCGGATAAATGACTTACCTCAAATGTAGTAAATCAGCCAAGTGCTAGTCTATCTCACCCAAAAAATTTTCAATAAATCTCAGCATTTAATTCTTAAGTAATGTCATACAGTCTTGTTGATGTGATTTTATGACTTACTGTGGTCTAAAACATTTACAGGGAGACCGCCATGGTGAAGAAACAGACCATTTTGTGCTTAAACTCAGTCTAGTACCACTGTACTGGAAACCTGGAAGTGCATGGGAAATAATAATATAGTTCAATTCAGAGCAAATATATGAAGCTTTGTGCATGTCTTTACAGAAAATATTTTTGGTCAGATAATCCTTGTTAGCTACATTAACCTAGTAAAAGTGAATGTTGGACATGAAACCTGTTTTGCTTGCCTGACTAAATTTGGGGTAAATGGAAGATTGTGTAAATGTGACTCTTTTTAAGAGACAAAAACAACAACAAACTCTTCTCTAAGTCATACCTAAGTATAATTTATTGGCTTTTAATTCTCTCAATTCTTATTTACATATGTTTTACTAGTCTAAGAAAATCAAGTTTGGAAATTTGGTGGAAATGAGGTGTTTAAGCCTCTTTATATACTGTATGTGTACAGGAGAGGTGAGTGTGTCTCTACACTCTGCACTGGTTCCTCTCCTCTCTATTCAAGAGTGTGGAGTCCCAGGACTTTCTCCATGGAACATCTGCGCTGGGATTCTGACCGATGGAACCGGCACGTGCCAGGTATGATGAGCGCGTGACACGTGCGATAATAACAGAGATAAGCACAATTTATACTGGGTCTTTACGCATATATCGTGCAGATGACACATACACACATCTAATATAAGATTGTTACTTAAAGGTAATGTAATCTTCTCTATGCCTCTTTATCTAGCAAATTAGATTAGAAAGTTTACTTCCCCCCACCAAAAAAAAAATAATTTGTATGTCTTTAAAGAAAGATAAAACATAAAGGAGGTTGTTATGCAGATGCAGAAGCAAGTGATACAATTAAAGTTTTCAGAAGAACTGTGCTAGGTTCATCAAGGTGCTTGGAAAAGCGGACCAGCTGATTTCCTGATAAAACTGCACAACAGTGTACCAAAGAGAACTGAAGCAGTTTTAAAGACTAAGGGTGGTTACTTTAAAATTGACTAGTTTTTTTTTTTTTTTCCGTGGTTACTGCTCTTTATAATCAATGCTTTACGTGCATGCTTTACGTGCATTTGTTTCATTTCAGTACTTTTTAAGGCGTCTGTCATCTGGCGAAAGTCTAGTCAAAAAGATTCTATGGAAAAATACATGATTTATTGAAAAACATCTGTACAATATATTACAATAACTGATATAGATGTGTATGTCGGTAGGGGGACAGCGGTGGTCCACTGGCCTGTCAAGCCTCGGTGTGGAAGCTGGTGGGAGCAGCAAGCTGGGTTCAGGGCTGTGGAAAACTGAACAATCCAGGAGTTTACACCAGTGTAACTTACGCTCTTCTGTGGATACACCAGACCATGGAGGTAAGACAGGAGTATGGGCTGAGCACAGCTTTACAGTCCAGTAAGGAATAAAACACACAGGGTCATGCTGATATAGAAAAATCTCAAAAGATATGTTGGTGTGATGCGGCCCGACATGAAGTGGAGCTACTGTTACTATCCTGAAGCTGACTATATTCCAATAACTGCATGACCAAAAGTGTTTTATTCCTCTTACACAACAGAAATTTTTGTATTTGTTAACAAATGACACATTATACTTTATATCAGTTTATAGTTACATTTAATGTGTGAAACATCCATGAAACATCTTAGCTCCTGTTATCACGTACATTATAACAGCTATTAACAATAACTCCCTCACTAACCTCTCTCTTGAAGTTAATACAAAATCTAGCTTGTCATGTTCCCTCAAAGCACTCTGTCTAGCGAAGTGTATCCACAAGGCTGAACAGACAGATGAAAGTTGAACATGCTTGTGGGTGTCTCAGGGGCCTTGAGTGAGCCAACTTGGACAGCATGAGTTATTGCTGTCATTCATATGATGGCAGCTGAAATGATTCTCCTTACCTTCTTCCAAATTTATCATGCTACTCACTCTCTGTGCCAGTTGGCCTGGCTGATGGCCTGGCTGACAGCTGCAGTTTAGTCACAACTCTTCCAAGCATAGATACTGACTTTTAATATGCTAAGTTAGCAGTGGCCACTAATAGACATAGTAAACATCACAGCTTTTAGGTAAACTACAAAAGTGGACGTCCATTAAAAATAGGGATCGGAGACGGGGAATAACACTAAAAATAAAAATATCAGTACCTTACTTTAAAAAACAAACAAATAGGGTTCTACAATAATGTTACAATACTACTACTATTACTATTACTACTACCACTATTACTACTACTACTACTACCACTATTACTACCACTACTACTACCACTATTACTACTACTATTACTACTACTACTACTATTACTACTACTACCACTATTATTACTACTAATATTACTACTACTACTACTACTACTACTATTACTATTAGTATTACTACTATTACTACCACTACTACTACTACTACTATTACTATTACTACTATTACTACCACTACCACTATTACTACTATTACTACTACTATTACTACTACTACCACTATTACTACTGCTATTACTAAGACCATTACTACTACTACCAGTATTATTACTACTACTACTATTACTACTACTACTACTATTACTATTAGTATTACTACTATTACTACCACTACTACTACTACCACCACCATTACTACTACC
Source organism: Stegophilus panzeri (assembly GCA_024331685.1). NCBI lineage: Eukaryota > Metazoa > Chordata > Actinopteri > Siluriformes > Trichomycteridae > Stegophilus > Stegophilus panzeri. Next base: position 11,192,447 of record JANDJT010000154.1, on the reverse strand, counting down.
ACTATTACTACTATTACTACTACCACTATTATTATTACTACTACTATTACTATTAGTATTACTACCACTACTACTACTACCACCATTACTACTACCACTATTATTACTACTACTACTATTACTACTACTACTACTACTATTACTATTAGTATTACTACTATTACTACCACTACTACTACTACCACCACCATTACTACTACCACTATTACTACTATTACTACTACCACTATTATTATTACTACTACTATTACTATTAGTATTACTACCACTACTACTACTACCACCATTACTACTACCACTATTACTACTACTATTACTATTACTACTACTACCACTATTACCACTACTATTACTACTACTACCACTATTACCACTACTATTACTACTACTACCACTATTACTACTACTACCACTATTACCACTACTATTACTAATACTACTACTATTACCACTACTATTACTACTACTACCACTATTACTACTACTACCACTATTACCACTACTATTACTAATACTAC
>JANDJT010000154.1:11128259-11179369 GCA_024331685.1 Stegophilus panzeri | reverse complement strand
AACGTTTTGTTTGATGTTTAGTTTGCACAAAAAAATATATTTATAAATAAGAAAAATATAGAATATATATATATATATATATATATATATATATATATATATATATATATATATAAAACACATATGTGGACATACAGTACATTATGTTTAAGTTCTGTACCAGTAGACTATGTGTATGTGCAGGAGTGTGAGTGTGTACCTGAGCCTGTGTAGGCGAGTATGGACTGGCCGGATCAGTGCTGCTCAGTAGAGTCTCGCTGTTCATCTTAGTCTTCAAGCAGGCGATGTAGCGGCTGCAGAAGTCTTTACACAGGTCGCTCACTTTCTCCAGTTCCAGCAGGTGGATACGCAACACCTGAATTGCCTTCACCATCTGTTTCAAATCATTGTAAAGTACAGAGGCTCCATTAGTATCAACAGTGACACAGCATAGCAGCCCAAGTTCATATTTCAGCCTTTGGCAGCTGTTTCGGTGATAATGTCCTCCCCTGCATCCTCTGAGAAAGGCCTATAATTCCTGCTTTCTGTCTTGTATGAGAAAAGATATCAGGACATACAATGATAAAAACAAAACAAACAAACAAAAAAAATTCTATGTAGCAATACAGCAGAAAATATCGATTTGGCAGTTATATCTTATGCACAGAAATATCATTACCCTTTCCTACTGACTAGCCATAGCAAAAGTACATTCAGTATAACTGAAGGGGGGAAAAACAACAACAACAACCCAAATTAACAAAGCAATAATTGTAAAAAAATACAATTTAGGTGTATGTGCATTTAGGTAATTTTCTTTACTATAAAATGCCCCCCCAAAAAACCCAAAGAAACAAATAACCACAGATTTCACAAAAAAAAAAACTGAGCATCATTTTACATCATGATTTTAAACTTTAAAATTTTAAAATTTTGACAAACAAAAATAAAAAACACCTATATGCTGCACCATCAATGCAAAACTAATTTGTAGCCTGTTACTACATCTAATAAAATAGCAGCACATTCTACAACTTACACATTACATTTTATTATTAATCTGTGGGACAATATTTGTCTAAAGCCTTTGCTAGCTGATTTATCTACTGATTTTCTAGTCAAAACATTCAGGTCTAGGTTATATCATTTGAATTTCAATGTATTTGCCTGGTACTGCCTAGTTTAATTCAAAGCCACCACTTCCAGGCTCTGAGATAATAAATAACTCCACTGAAGAATAAGGATGGATATTAGATACCTGACTGCCTCCTGACCACTGAAATGCACTTACACAAGCGCTGTAAGCTAACAGGCCCTTAACATCCCATCAGAGACCCTGCACCATAAATTTATACATGAGAAATGATGTCCAATTGATAGCGGCCTGGCATAATTAGACTTGGCTTGTCTTATTTTTATTCTAGAAGTTCTCATTATTGCTGCATGATATGGACAAAACATTTGCATGTTGTTGCTATATCAATAAATATCATGATTACAAGCTTGGACTTTATTTTTTCCAATCAATCACAATTCATCACAACCACAAAGTCCCAGATTGCAATAATGATGAACAAATGATACATTGTGTAGCTTTTAGTTCTCCTTAAAGAGGGATTAGTGGGGTAATAAAGACTCCTCACCAGGTTGTCGAGCTCAGGGTCCTCGCTGAAGAAGGACTTGCTCTCCTTATCCTGACTCCGCACAAAGTTCTGGATGTCCATGTCGAAGCTGGCCGACGTCACACACTCGGAGCGCTGCGTGGACTGCTCACACTTCTCAAACAAAAGTGCCAGCAGGGGGAACAGGGGGTGCCTGTCTCACACATACACACACGTATGTCTCAGAGTGAACTGAAAATGATTACAGAGAGTGACAGAAAAAGAGAAGGTGAGAGAAGAGGGTTTTACCTGTAGATGGCGGCTTTTTGGGCCTCCATGGGTGTCTGGGGGTCGGCTGGCACCGGGCCGCTCTCCTCCTCTTCCTCCTCCTCTCTCTCCTCTTCCTCATCCAACCTTTCATCTGTCTCTCCCACTGAGTGCTCCTCCTCCTGCATCTAGGCAGAGAATAGAGAGAGAGAGAGAGAGAGAGAGAGAGAGAGAGAGAGAGAGAGAGAGAGAGAGAGAGAGAGGAGATATGAGACAAATTCAAATGTAGCACTGTGTTGGATGACGTGTGATGAAGCTAGCAGGTCCACCAGTTGCTAGGCCTTGTAAAAGAAAACACAGCACATCTTTCATCCGCAAAACTGGAAGGAGAAAAAGGGAAACAAAAGGGGGTGCTTATGTACAACGATAAGAGCCTAAGGGGGGACATGAGGTTTACACACACACACACACACACACACACACACACACACACACACACACACACACACACAAATACTCTCACACACACACACAACTTTTTCTAGGCATTTATATTTAATTATTTGACAGATGCATTGTTTCTGAAGTGATGTACAGTTGAATCCATTTATCCAAGTATATGGTAGATCAGATAGGGGTTAACTGTCTTGATTTTAATTGATTTAAGGGGTCCAACTATTCAGTTTTAGAATTTGAACCCCACAACCTTGTGCTCACTTGCATAGAACATTAACCACTAAGCCTTATGTGCTCATGGGTCCAATTCCTGGCAAATTTCTAATTGTATGAGACTTTCCGTTATAATCCTAATAGTGCTTAATGGTATTTTAACTATTTTTGTATGGTTATATCCCATTTGTCCAAATCAACAACTGTCTGTCTCGTTTGTGTTGAAAGTTCTTGCGTTTTTCCCATGTTAACGGTTGACAAAGGGATTTTACATGTCTGTGACCTCGTATTTATACCAACGTTAGCTCTGTCAGCAGAAACTGTCAGCATAGGCTCCTCTATAATTACATGGGTTTCAGTACCATAAGCAAAATATCTGAGCAAGTAAATGTTTGTTTTAAAGGTATTTAACACTCATAGTGAGGATGTGCCTGTGAAGTCCCCCCCCGCCGTCAAATCACAAGCGCACGAACCAAATTAGATCCATCTAACCTGAATCGCCCCCCAAAAAATAACGTATTCATAAAATGTGCTCACTCTATCATCACTGTTCATGTTATTGAACAGCATGACATGATTACCCGATCAAAATCTTCAGTAAAGCATGGTAAGATCATGGTAAGATCCGTCTTTCATATAAACTCAGCACCATGTGATTGAAAGCATATGACAGGGAGGAACAATGGGCTTTGATTGAAAGAAGAGTTATAAATAGAGTTTTGTGAGTGGTGTTAAATCTCGGGTTAAGCCTTGCGGGTCCTCATTTTTTTTCCCCCATCAATGACCACAGTGGTTAGAGCTCCAACATTATTCCCATAATTCTCATAATTAATGCCCTGAGAGTATTTCCAAGAATCTCTGAATATGAAAGTTATGAATTATGTAAATAAAGATTTATTTGTCATTTATTATTTCTTCTCATATGCAGATACGTTAGCCTGAGTTGGAATATTCCCTGGGCCAAATGATTATTTAAACAGCTACACACTAGTATTGAATTCATCTCAGTTGCTCTGGATAAAAGTCTGAATTATAAATGCAAGAGAAGACTGAGCTTTGATTCTCATGCTTTAAAAAAAGCTTCAGCTAATTCAGCATGCTACAGTTTGAATCCTCACCAGGAAATGAAAGTCTAATCACATTATTAAAATTTTATTCAATTTATGTTGGCTGCCTATTAAGTTTCATATTGACTAAAAGGTTTTGCTAATTCTCCGTACCGCTTATCCTACACGGGTTCGGGACTCGGGGCACAAGGCGGGGCACACCCTGGACAGGGTGCCAATCCATCGCAGGGCACAATCACACACACACACACACTCACAGACTATGGACAATTTGGACGTGCCAATCAGCCTACAGCGCATGTCTTTGGACTGGGGGAGGAAACTGGGGTACCCGAAGGAAACCCCCGAGGCACAGGGAGAACATGCAAATTTGGCGCACACAGGGCGGAGGTGGGATTCAAACCCCCAATATATAAAACGACATAAAAAACACTAAATTGTTTAGCTCTGGCATATTACTGATCTTTTGAAACAGTATAACCCATCTTAACCATCCTGTTATGTTGGGAAAAAAGTTACATCCATTATGTTATGGGTCAAAATGACTTCCACAGTTTAAATACACACAAAAACAGCAAAGAACAGCTTAAAACAGTAAACCTTTATTATGGCTTGTCCAAGACATTAAACATAGCATTTGAATTTGAGATTGTTTCACTAATTGTGGCTTGTTTTATTCGTGTTGTTATTATCATTCATATGTAATTGTTGTATTAACATCAGGCAGCATGGTGGCGCAGCGGGTAGCCTTTCCGCCTCACAGCTCCAGGGATCCTGATTTGATCCCGAGCTTGGGTTACTTTCTGGGTGGAGTTTATATACACATTCTCCTCCCCAAAACGTGCTGTGTGGTGGATTGGCTATGCTAAACTGCCTCTAGGTGTGAATGAGTGTGTGCATGTGTGTGTGTGCATGATGCCCTGTGATGAACTGAGTGTACTCCAGATCCACCACAACCCTGACTAGGATAAAGAGGTTAATGAAGATGACTGAGTTAATGTATTAACATCTTTTATCTGCACTGTGATTCCTTGTTTTGCTTTTACAATGGATATAAAAAGTCTACATACCGTGGTTCACTCGGAACACAGCCACGTCCCCAATAATAAAAGGGTGTACACACTTACGCAACCTGGTTATTGTAACTTTTATTTTTCCAATTTTTTCCCCCCACCTAAAATGTTTCTGATTGTTTTTCAGTTAATGTTTATATGCTGTACTTTCACACTGAGGGTGGGAAAAGTTCTGACGTGATTTATCTTGGTTTCATTTTTTTTTTCCATGATAAAAATCTGCCATTTTAACAGGGGTGTGTAGACTTTTTATATCCACTGTATTTTATTTATTCATTCATTTGTTTTTTAAATGATTGCCATTACATGTTCTTATTACTGCTCAGGACTATAAACGGAGTTTACATTCGCATTATCAAGAATACTACTGTGCAAGAGTTTTGTACTGTACACTTTACTGTACAGACCATTATACAAATGATTGTACAGCTCCTTGTACATCTTATTGTACAGATTATTGTACATCATATTGTACAGATTATTGTACATTTTATTGTACATGTTATTGTATGGATTATTGTACATCAGATTGTACAGGTCATTGTACATTTTATTGCACATCTTATTGTACATTTTATTGTACAGATTATTGTACAGCTCATTGTACATGTTCTTGTACATCAGATTATACAGATTATTGTCCAGACTGAATGCATTTGTTGACATGTGTGCTGTCTGTTACTCTTGTCTGACATTGTTTCATGTTAATTGTAGCACCTGGGGGAATATATTCTGTTCCTAACATTGCTAACATTTCATCTGTCTGTGATGAGGGGAAGGTAAACAAAGCCTACTTGTCTTTTTTGTAAAACATTTCAAGATTTTGGACTTAAATTAAATCTGCAATTGTTAATAATAATAATAATAATAATAATAATAATAATAATAATAATAATAATATCAGCAGCAGCAGTGGTGATGGAGGCATGCTGCTCCTCACCTGTTGAGTCTCCTGAAACTCCTCCATGGACACCGACGATGGCGACGTCATCATAGTTACTGTTGCTGCTGGCAACGCTGGAGCATTCTAGCGCCAGGCTTCCCAACTGGACACACACAGGCGGTTTTTCCATTATCCACATCAACCATACTTTATCTTTTAATGATTTCATCCATTCATTTCAGATTTTGTTCACAGATGAATAAAAAATCATGAGACTAGGTTACATTTCAGTAACACAGTTCCTCCCTAATCCTGTGACAGGAGCTTCTCAGTGTTTCTAAATGTAGCACACGGCGTGCTTGTGAAACATAAGATGGGAGCTTGAAAGCTCACTGAACTCATAGGAACCACGGGGAGATAAGATACAAGTGTTGGTATTGTTTTTCATAAAGCAATTGTGGTGTAATTATGTCAGAGAGCAATATTATTCATAAAAAAATAATAATAAAAAAGGGGAACATTAGGGAACTGCCTTCGTGTGTCTTCACTGCAGTAGCGCAGTTAGCGATGCTGCTCTAAAGCAACTCAAACTACTATGAATAAATAAATCAAACTATTTATAAATAAATAAAATCTTCAAACTCATGAAAACGTACGCAAAATATAATTAATATATAATCTAATATAATATATATAAATATCCGTTAGGTATTTCCCTTTCTTCTGTACCACCAGAGCCGCCATGTTTCTTCTGAGCATGTTTATGACAAGTGCATACTAGTGTACTAAACAGTACGTCACAACACTACACTGCGCGAGGAGCGTACTATTCTTACGTACTGTTTAGTACGCTAGGCTAGTATGCGGTTTCGGACGTAGCGTATATCCAGTAGTTTACTTTTTGAATGAAAAAAAAAAAGAAAAGAAAAGGGAAATCTTTTCTATAGGCTAACGGTTCGTATCGGATTGTTATAGTTGGTTGAAAGATTTTTAGACTGATAAAAATGTTATTCATTTATTTAGGATATATATTAAAAAATACGCGTTTAAAAAGTCACCCGTTCCGCATGAGAAAACATTCTCGTCTAGTTGTAAACAAAATATGGGCTAATCCGCTCTGCTCCTTTAACTGAAATAAAAGCCTGCCCATTGCCTATCAATCAAATGCAGGGACTGCGGAGTATCCCTCCCTACAGGCTAGCGCCATTCGCACTTCCACTAAAGATCATATTTATAAAAAAAAAAAAAAAAAAAAAAAAAAAAGCTGGGCCTTGCTCGCTTTGCTCTTGTCCTTCGTCAGCACAGAAAATCGCTGCTGTAAACCCGCCATGGTATTTTCCCCCTAACACACCGGAGTAAAAGAGAACCCTCGGTACCCTTCTCCCCTCGGCTAGGAGCCTTACTATGCACGCGCCTGGAGCATTTATAGTGCGAAGCCCAGATTGCCTGATTGATAGGGAGTAAAAAAAGAAGATTTTGAGTGACAGCTTACCTTAGTGCCAATCTTCGTCACAATGACAAGCGGCTGCAGCAATCGGGACCCGCAGTTGTTGCATTGCGTCACCACGCAAGGCACGCAGGCCGCTCAGCTCATGAATATTCATGAAGTGGGAGGAGACACTGCGCCTCGCGAAAAAATAAGGTTCTCGCCCCCCAGAGAACGCGCACTGTTGTGCAGGGAGTGTGGATATTCAGAGATTTGTACTCATTTGCGCTCATTGACATGATATGACTGAGCTGTATTTGTGTTTATAAAGTTACTATGAAGCTTTTCGGTGTTTTTTATTCTTGTTTAATACATTTATATTGTGTCTAAACCCCTGTTATAATGCTGAAGGAGCTGGTTGTAAATTGAATGCCATACTGTTTGTTGTTGGTTTTCATTAATAATAAAAGAAGAAAAAAAACCAAACAAACAAAAAAACAACGTACAGTATATTCACAGTTTTGTAAGTTGAAAAGTAAAAAAAAAAAATTGTATACCCTTTCAGAATTCCAAATAAATTTCATTGAGATTTATTTTAATTAACAAGCGTGATTCGTGTGTTCGGTTTCAGGTTTCTTCTTTATGGAACAAAAACAGTCATATAAGAAAAGAAAAGAAAACAAGGTATTAATAGTGAAGAAATAAAAATGTTAGCAGTTTCTTGAGTTTCTTCTTTGCCTTTAACGTTTTTCAAACCCTCGACAAGCACTGAGAGTTTCAGATGTAATGCTCGTTTCAGATTCCTGCTTGGTATCTGTGGAGCCTCTGTCAGATTAAGAAAGTGACATATCAATATCAACTGCCAATCAAACAAACACAGCCTTTCTGAAATCATGACAACTTTCACGGCTTCCTTTTGATTCTTTTAAAACTATTTTAGTTGGTTGTTGTCTTGTGAACTTCTTGGAATTATTATTTTGTTTTTTGTTTTTTAACAGAGGTACTTCTTTCGTTTCTTAACCTAGAAACATGTAGAATTTAAACTTTATTTAACTCTATGTAGTGCGAAACGAAACTATCGAAACTATCAAACTAACAGCTATCCAAATAAAGATGGAAGAAAAACAAAACAATTTAACAAATGTATCCATTTTTATTTTTTGCTCTTTTTCCATACTTTTTTTTTCCTGTTGCATAGTTGGCCAGAGAGTCAGTCAGGTTTCTCAAACAAATCACAAAATATGAATACAAAATGTTAATTAAAAGTATTTGTTTGTATGATTAATAAAAATAACTCTTTGGCGATGATGAGGCAGTTGACATTTATTTAAGGTTCATTTCATCCAACACAGGCTCTGAGAAAAAGATTAAAATATGTTCTACAAGTAAACACCATCATCAAATAAAATATGATAATATTGTATTATTTTACTGAAACAAAAACAAAAACATCACTCCCACCCACCTGAGAACTTAAATTCTGGGAATGATGAGAGATCTCCTTTACCATAAAGTATTTGAAGCTTGGTTAATTTCTCTGAAAATGCTTTCTTATATTCTGGACCAGCATCAAGCAGCCCATCACAGGACCTGAGGCACATGGCAAAGGAATTGGCTGTTAAGAAAACTTTATCAAAAAATAAATAAATAAATAAATAAATAATTTAAAAAAAGAATAGATGTGCTGAATCAACAACACTCAATAAGGATGTTTTAGCATATGGTAATATGAATGAGACAGAAAAGCACAGGTGTGTTTTACCAGTTCATGCAAATACAGCTGTGCATACTTGCTCTTGGTGGAGAATTCACGGATCTTATCTAGGAACAGCTTCTGTACTGAGTCCAGTTGTGCTAGAGGTATGAATGAAAATAAAATGTACTGAATTATTAAACAGTGCCATGAGACACAAAAACCTTTCTGCTGACAAAATAACAACAACAACAGGTATTCTAGGGTTTGTTACTGTATATTCAACCCCAGATACCTGAAAATGGTTAAAGAAATATCAGTTCAGAATGCTGTAGCATTTGAAAAATTACAAAAATAGAAAAACTTGAGAATTTAACAGAAAATTTCTAAATACTAGACCCAATAGATCACCCAAACAGTTTATTCTTAAATATGTTATATACAATCAGCCTGCACAAAAAAAACCCAAAAACCCTCCACTGTATTAACATGCTCGGAATGGACAGAATGGAAACGTGACAAATACAGAAAGAACCAAATGTACACTAGGTAACAAAGACATATGAGGAAACGGTGGGTTAGAAACTGTAGAAAACCTTTATAATTAACCTTTATAAACTATATCAAGGATAAGCAGTGGGCCCAATAGTGGGCATAGCTTACAGCGCAGGAGTACAACAATCACTGCAAATATTAATAAGTGAGACCACAATTTGTATATTAACTTGCTTCAGACATCATAACATCATACAACATATCTGCCCCATACACATATATTGGGCAGTGGTGGCTTAGCGTTAAGGCTCTGGGTTACTGATCGGAAGGTCGGGGGTTCAAGCCCCGGCGCTGCCAATCTGCCACTGTTGAGCTACCCTTGAGCAAGGCCCTTAACCCTCTCTGCTCCAGCATGCTTCCTGGCATGCTGGGGTATGCGAAGAAAAGAATTTCACTGTGCTATAATGTATATGTGAGCAATAAAGACTCATGATCATTAATAACATAAGTATTTGCGGTTTTGCCAGTTTTATCAGCATGCCTTCCAGTTCCTGTGTTAGACAGAATGCAGCAAAGCCATTATTGTTGCAATTTGTTGTACATGTATTTAAACAAGATGTTGCTATTAATTTTAAACATATTGAAAAAATGTCAGTGACTGGGTTCATCATGTCTCCGAACTGCTCACACATAACGAATAATCGTGACCGCTACCAGCAGAAATTAACTCATGGCTACTGCTGTTGATAAAAGTTGGTTTGGATAAAAAGTGAGTCATGATGGAGCAGGTCTGTTTCATGCACTTGATCATCATGACCATGTACTGTACTATGATTTAAATATACTGGACCTCAGAGAATATGACAAGTACCTTCTAAAACCTCTTGGACGCTGCGTTCTCCTTCTGTCTTTAGTTCTTCTTCTGCTAATTCTGCGTTGGCTGGATCGGATCTCATTAAACATTTGTTGCTCCAGATGATGTTACGTTCAAAACCAGTCTCTGGTGTGACATCTGGACGCTTTTCTGCCAAGGCATCCATTATTTTTGGCTGACTTGTGAAAACCACAACTTCCTCAGAAGCAACAGCTTGAACTGCAGAATCTTTATTTGGAATTACTGGTGATGCCACAGGTTCTGTGAAGGGAAGCCAGAATGCTGTTTCTGCAGAACCAGTTTCTACTTCCGGAGTAAGTTTATGACCGACAGTCTCTTCTTTATACGGTATCTGGGAGGAACATGTGGTGACAGAAGAGTCTGTAGAAGTCTCTGTAGTCATTGGTGATTGTAGGTTGCCAAGATCTTGAACATTTATTATCTCACCAGTTGCTGAAAGTTCTGGGGCAATACCTTGGTTCTGGGAATTTTTTACTTCTGTGATGGTCAGTGGGGCACGTATTCTGTGTGTACACGTATTTGGGCCGTCCAAATTTTCTACTGAAGCACCTTCTTGCATAGGCATTATCATTTACCTCAGAACCATGGACTGCTCTGGTGGATGTTGCATGCTTGGGGGCATGAATGATTTCTATATCTCCAGAAACAGGAGTGGCTTCTGTAGAACCATTTACAGCTGGGGACAGGTCAGGAGACAGGTTGGAAGACAGGTCAGAAACTTTGCCTATAGTAGGAATCACTGTGCCACCACTTGGAAGGAGGCCAAAGTAAGTCTCAGGGGCAAGAGCAGCGCCAGTTTCAGGTATTGCATGACGGGTACTTGTTTCATCAATGACATTGCTGGGGACATGTATACCTTCTGTCATTTCTTTTAGAGAAACACTGAATGCTGTGGAGACAGGTGGAGACAATTCTGATGAAGCAGATGCTTTGGTACACCGGTTGTCTCTAGTGACTGAAGCTTCAGGGACTGTCTCTTCAACTTTTTTCACACATGTTGTTGTTTCAAATAAACTGTCAGCACATTTAGCCACTGTTGCAGTGAAAGTAGGGGTGGATATGACTGAAAGTTCAGGTACTGCTTGTATCACAGGTTTCTTGGCTGCTACAGTCTTGGAGTTCGCAGGAGCAGGACCGATTGTGGCCATGGAATTTGACACAGTCTGTGTGGCAGCTTTCAAAACAACTTCTCCAATTACCAACTGCTGACTCTCTTTAGGCTTAGTGGCCCTTTGCAGTAATAGATTGCCAATATCAACTATTGTTTGGGGCTTTGCCTTCTCTAGAGTGAAGGGATCAGACAGATTATATTAACGTATTTACGACTATCGATAATCCACATCATTAGACAGTGCTAATTTGTATCTAGAACAAAGTCATGCACGGTCACATTAACTTACTTATGCTTGTATATCTGATTGGCTTCTTGAGATTACCAGCCTTGGTACTGAGAGTTGCTATGCCTGGCATTCTTCTTAAAATACGGAATGACTTTTCCATATGAAGACTCTAATATTACAGGAGACAAGACAGTCATACAGAGAACACTGCCCATGGGTTTTCTGAACTTTTCACAGAAACTGTGAGGTGGGATAATATGTATAATTAAATTCAACCTAGTTTTTCCTCTATGTAGGGGTCCATGCACTGCAGATTTGCTACTCTGCCATATATTCAGCATTCATACACATCCAGGGGTTAAACTGTACCAAAACTCCACATCTTTGGCAATAAGTCAAATGGTATTGATCCCAAACAGTCAGCACCTATGGAAAAAGTAGCAACAACAAGGCAACTTCCTGGACATTCTGCACCACTGAACTGCAGCATGTGGCATTAATAATTGATCACTGTCAACAGGTCAACGATCTCATTCCAAAAATCATGAGGTGCTATCTCTAGTCAAGTCCTGATAGGTTATAGAACCTATAATAACTTATAAATAATATTGGTACTGTTTAAATATCATCACTCCCTGTATGTTCCAATTTTTGAGCAGTGATTATACTTCTGGCATAAAACCCAGACCATTTCAACCAGATCAACAATCTCTTCTCTGTCAGGACTCACTAGCAATTTTTTCTAGTTTTTCTAGGATGAATATTTCTCCACCCACAAAGGGTTGTTTTTTTATTTTTGTTTTTTTTTTAAATAAGGGAATGTATGAAAGACATACAGCCATAATATTAAAACCACTGAAAGGTGACGTGAATAACATTGATTATCTGGTTACAGTGCCACCTCTCGAGGGGTGGGATATATTAAGCAGCAAGTGAACAGTCACTTCTCAAAGTTTATGTGTTGGAAGCAGGAAAAATGGGCAAGCGTAAGGATCTGTGCAACTATAACAAGGGCCAAATTGGGATGGCTAGTCGACTGGATCAGAGTGTCTCCAAAACGGCAGGTCTTGTGGGTTGTTCCTGGTATGTAGTGGTTAGTACCTACCAAAAGTGGTCCAAGGAAGGACAACAAATTGCAGAAAAAGTTCATGTTGGCTATTATAGAAAGGTGTCAGAACACACACTGCATCGTAGCTTGCTTCATATGGGGCTGTGTAACCGCAGACCACTCAGAGTGCCTATGCTGATCCTGTCCACTGCCAGAAATGCCTACAATGGGCATGTGAGCATCAGAACTGGACCATGGAGCAATGGAAGAAAGCAGCCTGGTCTGATGAATCATCAGTTGCATGTGGATGGCCAGGTGCATGTGTGTCGCTTACCTGGGAAAGAAATGGCACCAGGATGCACTATGGGAAGAAGGCAAGCCGGCAGAGGCAGTGTGATGCTCTGGGTAATGCTCTGCTGGGAAACCTCAGGTCCTGGCATTCATGTGGATGTTACTTTGACATGTACCACCTACCTAAACACTGAAGTACACCCCTTCATGGTAATGGTATTCCTTAATGGCAGTGGCCACTTTCAGCAGGATAATGTGCCCTGCCACACTGAATTTTTACAGTGTGGCAGGGCACATTATCAGGAATGATTTAAGGAACATGACAAAGAGTTCAAAGTGTTGACTCGGCCTCCAAATTCCCGAAATCTCAATCTGATCGAGTATCTGTACGATGTGCTGGACAAACGAGTCCGATCCATGGAGACCCCACCTCACAATTTACAGGACTTAAAGGATCTATTGCTAACGTCTTGCTGCCATATAACACAGCACACCTTCAGAGGTCTCGTGGAGTCCATGCCTCGACCGGTTCAGAGCTGTTTTGGGGGCACAAGGAGGACCTACACAATATTAAGCAGGTGGTTTTAATGTTACGGCTCACAGGTGTACGTTCTACATATAATCAAACCTATAACTCCATATAAACATGGCACATGTCCTCCTGTGATGTCAGAGCCTCACACAACCACAAACCTCTCACAAGAATAATGAAAATACAGCATCAACCAACAAATACAGCACTAGACTCTCTAAACCCATCACAAATCTTTCAATGTAAACATATCTCGTGTTGCAGTGTAGATTTTCCCTTTAATCCACAGGGGATTGATTAACAACCCCTTCACAACCAGGGATTAACAACCCTTTTTTTTTTTTTTTTTTTTTTTACACCCTCAGAGACAAGCCTTTGGACAGAGACGTTTTAAAAACAGTAAGAGTTTTTATTGTTGTTTCATATTCATGACGAAAGCGTCATGTTCATGAATGAAACTGTGAGAAACTACCTTTAAGACCTTTAGACAACGAACTCTGTGGTACAGGACCGCCATCTCTGTGCTCTGGATTAATGACCTGGAGAAACACGATCACTCCTCAATGGTTCCGCTTTGCCACCAAACTTATTTATACCTATCAGAGAACAGAATAAACTCCTGCCATGAGTACTAAAGTACCAGAACTTTTCAATCATGAAACAGAAGCTACATTTGCTGCAAATGAAGGACACAAAATGGCACCATTGTGAATGTACAGTAGTATAAAGCACAAGAGGCAGACAGCTGAGGTGAAGAACTACTACATGTGTACCTCTTTTCTCTGCTCCTGCTTCCTTTAACGTCTTGTCTAACTCGTTTAACAACTCGTTCCGGTCAGTCGCCTTTCTGATTTAATAACACGTTTTAATCCTACATAAGTTGTTTACACAAAACATTACGTGTTGTAGTAGAGTACTTCGCTACTCTTGTTGTGACGCCCCCAAAACCTTTCTGAGGAATTAAGGCACAGGCTGAATCCCAAACGCAGAGATAGCGCACTAGAGAGGTGGTGCAAGGCAAGATTTTATCATAACATGTAGTGCACATAGATAGGGAGTAGAGAGAAATTTGGGATTCAGCCACGACAGCACGAGAATGTTCTGCATCAGTTTCTAACAGTCTCCTTGTGGAAAACTAACGGTGTATTTTAGACATGTGCATTTTATCGGTTTATTTACCAAGAATAATTTGATTACTGAGATTTTTTTTTAAATTCTTGCTAATTAAACTACTCACTTAGCAAGGTAGCTTGGCACGACGTTTAATTAAGGAATAAACGACTGGGTAGGGTGATGTGGTCTAAAGCACTACCACCCCGAAGTTGATTATTTTCCCATAACAGCACTTCCAGAAGCGTTTTATTCCTCTTACACCAGAGCAACTTTTCAGATTTTACCATGTTTATAATGTATTGGATTACATATCATAATTTAAAAAAAAATTATTTATAATTACTGTACATACAGTATACTGTAAACATAACATTATTGTAGAACATCAGAGAAATAAGTTCCATCCATCCATTTTCTGTACCACTTATCCTACAGGGTCACGAGGAACCTGGAGCCTATCGCAGATCCCATGGAGGATGGGGCACAGGGCGGGGTACACCCTGGACCGGGTGCAAATCCATCGCAGGGAACAATCACATAGACATTCACACACCCATTCATAAACTACGGACATTTTGGACATGTCAGTCAGCCTACCATGCATGTCTTTGGACTGGGGGAGGAAACCGGAGAACCCGGAGGAAACCCCCGCAGCACGGGGAGAACATGCAAACTCCATACACACAGGGCCGCAGCGGGAATCGAACCACCAACCCTGGAGTTAACCTTTTGTTATGCCAGTGCTGAAGTGGTGTTCTCTCACCGGCCTCTCTTTCTCTCGTTCTAAGAGTTAATAAGACACAAAACAAACAACATAAGAACAACAAAAATGCTTGTAATTAACTGCTCTGTCCTGAAGATGGTCCAGTTGTGGAACACTTACTGACTGTCACAAAGCCCTGACACTGGAGACTCCTTCCATAAATGTTAAATAAATGTCTCTTTATAGAAAGCTATGATATTGATTATATAAAGATTCTGATCTGATCAGCCATAACATAGAAACCATCTGCCTAATATTGTGTAGGTCTCACTTGTGCCACCAAAACAGCTCTGACCCGTCAAGGCATGGACTCCACAAGTCCTCTGAAGGTGTGCTGTGGTATCTGGCACCAAGACTTTAGCAACAGTCCTGTAAGTTGCGAGGTTGGGCCTCCATGGATCAGACTTGTTTGTCCAGAACATCCTCGATCGGATTGAGATTTGGGGAATTTGGAGACCAAGTCAACACCGTGAACTCTTTGTCATGTTCTGCAAACCATTCCTAAGCAATGTCTGCAGTGTCGCAGGGTGCATTATTCTGCTGAAAAAGGGCACTGCCATTAGGGAATACTGTTGCCATGAAGGGGTGTACTAGGTCTGCAACAATGTTTAGGTAGGTGGTACGTGTCAAAATAACATCCACGTCATTTACCAACAATCATCACTACAAAAGACCGTGCAAAACTATTTCGTGCAACTGCAAATTCACCATTCAAGTAGTTTTTCGTAAAAAAGTACAAAAACTCTGCAAGTTGAAAAAAAAACCCGCAGCAAAATCAGGCATTTTTGGCTGCAAGAATCATTATAAAAAATAAATAACTGTACGGACTGTTTATATTCCATCTGCTCCTTTGAACATTACAACATGACACACACACACACAAACAATAAAAAGACAAAGGTAATAAACATTTTAGACGAAACACCACAGAGGCATTATTTCTTGGTCCAACTGAGCTTTAATTGCAACATTTAAGACAATACACTGCTTTTACATTGATAACAATATGCTGTCATCAACATAATTATTCTTCAAGTTGTAATATATTATACTCCTCTCAAAGATTTTAAACACAAACACATACGGTACCGTCGACTCATTGGGACTCGGTAAAAAATACAGGGGAAGAGCCTACAGTTTCATAATGTAGAGAGAGAGAGAGAGAGAGAGAGAGAGAGAGAGAGAGAGAGAGAGAGAGAGAGATGAGGGACAGACAGATGCAAGGAGAGAGAGAGAAAGGTAAGAGTAACCCTTCAATGTCCTCTAAACAAAATATTTATCTCTCACACTCTCTTTCGACTTCACTCTTCTCAGCTTAGTAATGCTACCATTCTCACCCCTTCCACCCAAACTATTCACTTTCAAATCCCAGAATGAAACAAAACAACAATAATGAAATGTAGAAATATATTCTGAAGAACCAGTGCATTTTTTTCTTTTTCTTTTTTTAAGAAATGCAATGTGGGAGAAAATCGTCTGTCCTGATCTCTGAACTCTTGAAAATACACCATTTATACACATCACTTCTATGTAATACAACTTCCCGTATTCTCCTGCTCTGTACCACTATATTCCATTTACAACTCAAAAACAAACAAACAAAAAGAAACACATACACTATGAAACACACCCTGATACTTCTCATCTTTACAAATATAATCCAATTACAGTGTTAACCTCTACCTTCTAACTGCTATGCTCTAAGCAGGACTCATCGTTTAAAGGAAGGACTGGACAGTAAAAATTATTTTTTATATTNNNTATATATAAAGAGGAAACATTAGCAATACAAAATTGATCATAAATATTACTCAGTGTTACATAGCTTACAAAATGAAACCCATGAAAAGGGACGATAAGACGGAAAAAAATCTAATCTTTCTGTACTCATCATTGGCTCTGCATTTACAGCATTTCAGACGTATCTGACGCTAATAGAGGAGGAACATTATGGTAAATAATGCTGGATTAGCAATAAAAGTAGTTTGAAGGATTAAAATCCAGTGGTATTTCTACAATAAGTACAAAAAAAAAAATGCTTACACTTGGTCAGGAATTAACTTCAGTAATCAGTCTTGGTCACTTTGTTAATCAAATGTTCATCGCCCTTCTCCGCACATTTCACCTTCACCTTCACACCTGGCACTCTGAAGGTCTAGGTCATTAACCACCAGAAGAACCCTTGAGGAACCCTCCCCGCCAAAAGAGTATAGAGGAATAAAAAAAAACCCCAGCTAGATCTGAATATTGACGGATAAACATCACGTCACGATTGCGATCTTAGTAACATTTTCCCAAAACCAGCCTGCTGATTGAGACACCGTTTGGAATACAAATCGAAGGATAAATAAAACAGCACAGCATATCGTTGTGAAATAAGACCGGAGTGTTCATGTGGGGTTTTTTTTCTTTCTTTCTGCAGACAAACATCCCAATACAGCAAAAACCTGGAGTCACATATTTTGCATATAACACTCTACTGGGATATTTGTTCATGAACAAATCATTTACAATATCGTCCACATTTTTAAGCTCATACAGTTGAGATACGAGTTTGTTTGCTAGAACATGATCAGCCTGTCATAAACCCAAACTAGTTTTAGATGACTTAGCATACCAATCATTTAGACGAATTTATTAATGATTTTACATCATCGTTTAATTCACTCTTTGGGCTACCATGATTGTTAAAGGAGTAATCCAGCATTTTACAACATAATATCTATCCAGCAAACCTGCAGTCTATGTAGGATTACCTCAGATCAGAATCTTTACACATTTGACAAAAAATATATTTTTTAAACAAATCTCACTTATAATGGAAGTTTAAGGGCAGCTGTTGGGTCAATAAAGGTTTATGTGAAAAACATTTGTTTATGAATAAATAATGCTCTACATCTGTATAGTAGTTTGTAATTATATGTAAGGAACATAGACACTACGGGTGTATCACAATGACACACTATCTGTATATTTTTAGTGTACCAAATCTCTATTACAGTCTTTTTTTTTCTTCTTCTTTTTTTTAAAAACTATGACCCTGGAAACAGGGGGGGCGATGGGGGAGGAGAGTTCCTCAACCTCAGCTACATCACTCCATTTCATAATTAGTCTCCACTAGAGGGATGAGAGAGGGACTGTTTTTAGCTTGAAGGTACACTATATGGCCAAAAGTTTGTGGACACCTGAGCATAACACTCATATGTGTTTGTTGAACGTCCACCCTTTGCTGTTATAATAACCTCCACTCTTCTGGGAAGGCTTTCCACTAGACTTTGGAGCATGACACTGGGGATTTGTGATCACTGAGCTACTAGAGCATTAGTGAGGTCAGGTACTGATGTGAGGAGGTCTGGGGTACGGTCAGTGTTCCTGTTCATCCCAAAAGTGTTCAGTGAGGTCGAGGTCAGGGTTCTGTGCAGGACACTCGAGTTCTTCCACTCCAACAGCAGCAGCAAACCATGTCTCCATAGATGTCGCTTTGTGCACAGGGGCATTGTCATGCTGGAACGTGAATATTATCTGTTCATTTTGAATATCGTATTTGCGTACAATTTGAACAGCTTTTGTAA
This sequence comes from Stegophilus panzeri, assembly GCA_024331685.1. Taxonomy (NCBI): domain Eukaryota; kingdom Metazoa; phylum Chordata; class Actinopteri; order Siluriformes; family Trichomycteridae; genus Stegophilus; species Stegophilus panzeri. The sequence continues at coordinate 11,160,662 of JANDJT010000154.1, read as the reverse complement.
TCATTTTCTCTCTTTTCTAATCCATCCTAAAACCATTAACGGCTTTTGTTTCGAATTTGCATCTCACTGTACAGCCATGCATTTGACACCTTTAACAACTGCCCCTATACTTCCATTATAAGCGAGTTTTGAGTAAAAAGTTTTTTTGTTCTTTTATCACTACAGAGAAATGCCCCAAACCTTTTGTTTGTGGAAGTAAACACTACATATGCTGTGGCGAAACATTACACTGAGAAACACCGGAGTATCCCTTTAACACACGTCTAGAAACCACAATATTCTTTCAAGTGAAATTTTAAAAAAAAATGAAAATGAAAGATTGTTTAAGACTGTTACAGCTTACTCTGATATTGACATCCATCCCCTCGTACTTCCTCTCTCTCTAACTAACACACACACACACACACACACACACACACACACACAGGGACAGGGTGTAGAGTGGTGTGGGATTGTCACATTAGGCTGGTAACACAGTACAGGAGGAAGTGTGGAATCTAGGGTGGAGGAGGTCAAAGTTCATGAGGGTCAGGGTTCGTCAAATAGCTGCAGGTCGAGTCTGACCACTATTTCTCCTGTGGGGACCTCATGTAAGAGAAGCCTCTTAGTGATCGGACCTTTCGAACCCTGATCCTTTTTAATGTCCGCCAGCCGAATCTCTGTCCTGCCCAGGAAATCTTCACACACACAGAGGAAGGAATAAACAATTAAAGTGAAGCACATAATAATTTATAATTATTAATATATAATTAACAACTTGTATATAATAAAAAATTATATATACAGTGCTCTACACTAATATTGGCACCCTTGGTAAATATGAGCAAAGAAGGCTGTGAAAAATGGTCATTATTGTTTAACCTTTTGATCGTTTGTTCAAAAAAATTCACAAAAAGTCTCTGCTTTCATGGATATCAAACAATTACAAACACAAAAAATTTATAAAAAATCTTTGTTAAATATAGATGTGCAACAATTATTGGCACTCCTATGTATTCATATGAGAAAAATATATCTGAAGTATATTCCCATTGATATTTAAAAATATATATATGGGTGATTAGGAACAGGAATTCGTTCAAGCATGACTTCCTGTTTCACAGGGGTATAAATATGAGGTAACACAGGCCAAATTCCCTTAGTCATTCATAACAATGGGTAAGACCATGGAATATAGCTATATATTTTTCTCATATGAATTCATAGGGGTGCCAATAATTGTTGCACACCTATATTTAACAAAGATTTTTTTTTTTTTTTGAGTATTTTTGTTAATTTTTTTAGAACAAAAGATCAAAAGGTTAAACAGTAAAGACAATTTTTCACAGCCTTCTTTGCTCATATTTACCAAGGGTGCCAATATTAGTGGAGGGCACTGTAGCACTGATCTGATACCCAGAATTGGTACCAAGTTATGATTGATTTTATTATATTTATACTTTATACTTGTTGGTAAATTGTTGCCATATGGTAACCATGTGCAATGGTGGAAAGTATAGTCATATAGTATAGCATATAGTCAAAAATCACAATGTATGAGATGGCACATTTTTTGTTGTGTCAAAGTTAAAGTCCCCCTTTTCCACAGAAAAATAGTAGTTTTGTATAACTGACTATCAAAAAATTGGCGATAAATTAATTGTTGCCACATAGCAACACCATGCAGTAAAGAGTTAATATTAATTATCTAATATGATCAACTGACTCGTTCCTTGGTGCATGAAAAGTTCTCTAAATGCTAAATAAAATAAAAAGTTCTAGTGAGCATATATAGTAAAGAGGAAGCTTTGTGGTATTGTACCTCAATGTTGGATGATGTTTAAATGAAAAAAATCTTCATGTGTGAAGAGTAAAGTTACGAGTATTGTTAAAGCTGGATTGTAGGTAGAGTAAGAAATGTAAAATCATGTTAGGTACGTTTGTGTGTGACTCACCATCAGGTGAGAATTGGTCCCTCTCGAACACGGTTACACACAGCACATCCTGTTCCAGGTCTTTAATGAAAAACTGGCAGTTAGAGTTCCACTTGGGGTTCAGTGTGTCCTGCACGGTCTTAGTGATGTGACACTGTGAGCCCATTGTCACCTCACAGTATGGATTACTCTTACCTATACACACACACACACACACAATTACACGAACAGTACCAAAGCCAAAAGACAGAGAAAATGCATTTTATATTTTAGAGAGAGAGAGAGCGCGAGAGAGAAGGTGAGAGAGATTCCTACCATGAGAGCGACAGGGTTTCAACTCAATTCCTTCTACAATGTTGACCATCAGTCTACCAATGCCCGTAGCTCTCTGAGACCGCACTACACACACACACACACACACACACACACACACACACACACACACACACAGAGTATGATACTGTATATTGCAAGTTATACATTTTGTTCCCTTACTGCAATTTGCTATCAATCTTCACTGTATACAACGCCTCTGAAAGTTTGAACAGAAAGTTCTGGTGATGAAAATTTAGCTCCACTTTGATATTAAATATCTCAGTGATGTCGTATTAAATCTCTAAATGATGTCGTATAAAGATTTTGAACGAGACAGAGGTTTATTTTAGTTTTTGGTAGCCTTGTGGGCTCCAAACTGTAAAATCGTTTGACTGGTTATATATCAAAATGTAGACTATTTTAAAAGATATCAGTATATCATAAACATTTTATCCTAAAATCCTAAAACTCGTTTGGTTTATTTGTCAGTGAAGCACTTAAGCATGCACATGGTTCAGGACTGATACTCTATTTACATATACTGCACATTTCCAAACTCTATGGCCCTGTTCTATTGTTTGTTTTACATTAAAATAACACATAACCCACCTAGATAAGCTTTCTCCCTTTTCTTCTTCTCTGTCTCAATAAAAAGCTCGGACGCAGCCTTGATCTTCTGCACCCATGCGGTCCTGACAAGAACAATCCAAGATCAGATTCCAACCCATCAGAACAGCACTATCAACTATAGATTCATCACTACATGTTCAGTAGCTCTATTAGTGGTGTCCCAACACACACACACACAAAAAAAACAAGCTCTAATAGTAATGTATGAAAAATGACACTGACAGAAGCATGGGAGAAAACATTCCCAAGCGTGACAAACTCTGATGGGATCGGTTTTAGTTTTGTGCTTTATCTTGAACTCAGCACAATCTTAGCCTGCTTGTGTAATTTGTTATTATACTGTACATTGCAGTTCCTATAAGGTTTTAACAGTATTGAGCAGACTGAGGTGAAGAGACGTGTAGTGGGTGAATGCAGGTCTATGTGTGTGTGTGTGTGTGTGTGTGTGTGTGTACCTCTCATTAATGCTTTCTGCCCGTATGGTGTACACTCTGTCTATGTGTGATATATGAAAGATGGGCTCGTCTCCAGATGGATCAGTAGGGAGCTTCACCAGAACCTCGTTCAGGAATATGGGCTGTAGACACCAGGACAACAATCATCGTTATTGTAGTAGATAGAATCGAATAGTACAGCTTTTAAACACAGAGGGAGATGGCGGCTGACAAAACCTCAGCACCAGAATGATGTTGGCGAGGCTGGGATTTACACCCTTGACATTCTGATCACTAGAGCATGAAAACACTGTGCTTTTAAGCGTTCATTTTGAACATCATAAACATCTACATTCACTACTACTAGGCTAAGCTATCATATGATGAGAGCTAGCCTTCAGAACTATAAAACGCTCCAGTACTTTAGAAGGCGCAAGCCACTTTGTAGCAGCTCCTTCAATGGACGACTGTATGGTATAAAGTACTGGGCAAGATCCCAAACCGCACCGTTTTGTACATGCGGTACTGTAGGTGGGACTTGGCGCTGAACACTTTGTCGGAAGCCGAGGAGCCCAGTGGCCTGGTGACTTGCGTCAGGAGCAGGAAGTCGTTGAAGAGGAAACCATAGAGCTCCTTGTTGCTCTTGGCCTTGTAGAGCTTCCCGCTGTGCAGGAACTTACGAGGGCCGAGGCAGTTCGTCACGGAGTTGAATACCAGTTGCTGAAACAGAGAGAATCAAAAATTCAGAAGAAACGTAAATATGGATCAAATGCACGTCCATCAACACTTATTTCTCTCCCTGAGCCGATATACACACAATATAAGACATGACTGAACAGTAAGAAAGTGTATGTGATCATCTCACACACCTCAGACAGCCCTTCACACTGCACGTGCGCTTGTATCCACTCCAGGCGGTCCGAGTTCTCCTTCTCACGCACGCCCTCGTTCACCTGCGAGCACAGCTCCTCGGCCTTCTCCAGAGCCTGACGCAAGTGGCTGTGGTCCGGGTGGCTTTCCGGAGTGTTTTCCAGAATCTAATCAGGATCAGGAATCATAAACGGTAATGCAGTAATACAAAATGTAATGAGGTGTACATGAAGACTTTCTTTTCAAGGGAATAACAAAGGTAGGAATTAGAGAGAGTACAGTGAAGCCACAAAAAGGAGAAAATGACAATGAAGAAAAAAATGGACAAATGTCCAGGAAATTGGATTGATTGAAGAAGAAGCTGTTTTATAAAGAAGGAGGAGAATTTTTTTTTTCCCAAATGAATGGCACGATTTGAAATGCAGTAATTTGTGAGTAAATCAGACACACAAAAAAAAACTGTGGGCAGATTGTTAAAGGGATACTTCGCCAAAAAATGAAAATTCTGTCATCAATTATTCCCATTCATGTCGTCCCCAAACCCATAACTCATATTCGGAACACAAATGAAGACATTTTTAATGAAACCTGGGAGATTTCTGTCCCTCAATTTACAATCCAGTAACCAAAACGTTCAAGCTTCAAAAAGCTCAAAGGCGTCGTAAAGGTAATCCACGTGACTCCAAATTTGGTTTAATCCAAATTTTATGAAGTGATACGAATGCTTCGTTTGCGCAAAAATAAACTGAAATGGAGTCTTTATTCACAAAATATCGTCACTTCCGCACAGATCTCCCACGCATGTTCACGAGAGAACCGCGACGCATGGTGTCGCGTTGACGCGAGAGCGGACCAAAAAAAAAAAAAAAAAATTGCAACTCCTCCTCTAAGTCGAAATCTGCAGACATCTAAACAGTGCAGCGGACCCGGGGGTTAGGGTTAGGGAAGTATCTCTTTAAGTTCTTGGCTCCAAGACCCTGTATGTGTACTTACATTTTTGATGATAAGAGGGTAGCGGGTGACTCTCTGCATGGGTTTGAGCAGGAAACTAGACAAAGGCATTCCTTTACAGCGAGGATCCATGGCCAACCTCTGTAACACACAGACACACACTTACATTTGGTGTTTTTACCACAGATGGGCAAAATAAAACTCTCACCATAAGGCATTTGACTAATTTCTGCTAGAAAGAAATGCAAATGACAAGCCAGCCTGTTAGCTGGTTTGCTGTCACCTTGACAAAGTCCTTGAACTCGGGCACCTCGTCTGTCTTCTGCTGGATGAGGGTAGCGCCGTTGAGCTGACAGCTGCAGAAGCGGATGTAGGGCTGCATGTGGGGCAGTTGTGCCGTCAGTATGTCACCAATCATCTTCACAGGCATGCGCTCGCCCGACATCTTCTTTCTTACCCGCAACGCCCTGCGGGATGACGTTCAGATCCATTAGTATCTCCTCGTCAGTGTAAGTGAGTTTGACAAGAAATAAAAGGCTTGAAGGATGTACACACTTTATTTCTCGTGGTTCCAATGCATCATTGGGATATCAGCAATAGAGGACGTCTCAATGAATTTTTCAACTGTAAACATACCTAGATGTACCAAAATCTACATTTAATACTCTCTTAACCCAGTGCACAGGAGATTCCTCTCTTTTAACACACCTGATTCAAATAATTACTCAAGGATCAGGTTTAGTAGCTCTTCTACGACAGAAAATCACCAACCTGTTCTCCACTCTAGACGTTAAGGACCATAGCTATACACCCCTGATGTGAGAACAAATCATTTCCGTATAAAACCGTCTACATGAGAAATAAGTCAATAACTAGGACTCTTTTGGAGGCCTGACCTAATGAATCATAGTGGATTTAAAACGTGAGGTTCGGTAGTTCAGGATGAAGCAGCAGAGATCATACTTCAGCAATTTGATGTTGCACATGATGAGCTCCTTCCAGTTGACAAAGATCATGGCCACCTCCTTCTCAGTCAGCAACTCCGACTCCAGCAGAGGCTTCTGGAAGGTCTGAGAGACAGACAGGTGAGGAACCACTACTCTAATATTTGCCTTACAAGTCATGAGCACATTTGCAATTTCTTGAGGGAAATACAGGGTTGTGAAGGAGCTGGAAAAGAAAGCAAGGAAGAAAAGTGGAAGGGTGAAAAAAAGAGCAAGAAACAGAGAGAAGAAGGGAAAGAATGGGATGAAAGGATGAACGGGTGGATGAAAAAGGGGGAAGGAAGGAAGGAAGGATGTAGAGAGAGAGAGAAAGAAAGAAACGAAGACAGTGACACAACCAAGCTGCCACTGCTGGGCCCTCGAGCCAGGCCCTTATCCTTTAACTGCTCAGTTATATAAATGAGATAAAAGTAGGTCATATCTGCGAAATGACATAAATGTAAGAAAGGAACAAAGGAAAGGAAGGAATGGGAGGAAGGAGAAGTAATGAAGGAAAAAAAAGAGAGAAAAGAAGGGGAAGAATGAATGGGAGGGAAGTAAGAAAAATGAAGAAAGGATGGTAAAAGAAAGAATGAGAACACAGAGTGGGAGAGTTAGAAAAAGAGAGAGAGAAAAATCACAAAGAGAACCAAAAAAAAAAGGAGAATAAGAGACAAAAATGAGGGGGAGGAGGATAAAAGGATAAACGCGGCAAAAGAATTTGTACAACATGCAAGTAGTAAATAGAGAAAAATAAAGAGGGGAAAGAAAGTACAAGAAAAGAGAAAGAAATAAGAGAGCGATGGTGGGATGATGGGCCCTACAGTGTGCACCTGTGCTGTGTGAGAGACATGAAGAAAGGAAAGCGAAAAAAGAATGAATGAATGAAAAGTAGGAAAGAAAAAAAACAGAATTGAAGAAGAAAAAAAAAAGAGGGTGAGAATCACAAAGAGAACAAAAGAGGGAGAATATGAGACAAATTTAGGAAAAAAAAGAAAGAGAGGGCAAAAGAAGTGGAATTGTGCAACACGCGAGTAGTAAGAAGAGGAAAAGAAAGAACACGAAAAAAAGAGTAATGAAAATACGAGTGATGGTGGGACAATGGGCTCAAAATATACACTTTTGTAAAAAAAAATTTGATCAAAACGAAAACACTAGATTCCTTAATTCTCACCGAAATGCTGAGCTCGTAAGTGGCACAACAGAAAAAGGTTCGCCTAATTGTCGGGAGACTGCGAGTTGAATCCTGATGATGGCACAGATATCTGTGGCCGAAAGCCAAGGGAGCAAAATGGATGTTAACCTCGCTCCCCTGTCAAGGACAGTGACTCTAGCCACTCACAGGTGTCCATCAGCTCATGTATGAGGAAGAGGGCAGATAGCTCTTTCCTCGGAGCGTGTTACACTGCCCTGTGATGCAGCAGTGAGAAGTTAAACGGGATATGTCTTTTCAAATATTCCGGGTGTAATTAGCGAGCAGCGACGGAGAACCTTCTGCGTACCCAAGTCTACCCGAGTTAGTAGCGTCTACAAGCTCATTTGCATAACTTTCAGCATCAAAAATTCTGCACACAATCCACGGAGCCGTTTCTGATCCTACCTCAGTGACTAACTGCAGGTCGTTGACGTAGTTCTCCTCGGTGACGATGAGCTCGTGGATGTAGCCTTGCCTTTTCCTCTCCATCGGGGTCAACATATCCAGCAGGTGGAGGTCAGCACACCCTGCACACAGGGCAAAGGTCACTACTGTCATCTCCTTGGTGTTCTGTACTCAAGCTAGACTGAATTTGTACACTGAAAAAAATATTTACCCACATTGATCATTGTTCTTAACACAGCAATATTATACATGTACTAGAATATGCTTTAACGATACAAAGTGTTTACAATACAATTAAAATAGAGATCTTATACAACAGCGCACATGCTGTGAATTAAAAACGCCACAGTTCGGTGAAAGTAGAATAAAGAAAGTACACAAGTGCACCACTGCCATGGAGTTCTTTAATGGTTACACGTTATTTTCTATAAACATAACATGCCACTTTTATTAAAGCTAAGGATCAGATATGAGTTTCAGTTGTACATTCAGTTTTATTTACTCGTTCCGTAAATTGCTGCATTAACCGAGTGCAACGGTTTGGGATTTGTTGTCCGAGTGTCAAAACCAAAGCAGGAAATAAAAAAAAAAATAATTAAAAAAAAATAACGCAGTGGATTTCATGTACATGTTCAGTATGACGGATCGTGAAATCGAATGAGAAGCCTGTTGTGCTTCCAGAGTCCAAGTCTGCTCAGGTGTACAAAATGATGGGCAGTCCAGAGTCTATAGTAAGCAGCACACTTTAATACTTTTACACTGAGAAAACAATGAGGATGTGTGTGTGTGTGTGTGTGTGTGTGTGTGTGTGTGTGTGTGTGTGTGTGTATTAAACAACATCCCATTAGGCTGATAACAGAAATGACATTTTCAGTTCATTCAGTTTAGAACATACTGTTTACAATACTGTTGTGTGATAGAAAACAAGCAACAAAAATCAGAGCTGATATGGTACAACCAGTACAATAAAGTTTAAGCATAAATTAATGTCATGCCTTTTCTTAACAAGCAGGAAAAAAAACCAAAAAAAACCCCAAACAAACAAACAATGGTTTACAAGCCTAAGGACTTGTTCTTACCATGAAACTCCTTTTATATCAGCTGTAAACATTTTGAACTCATTACCATGTGTGATTAATAAGTAAGTGTTAGGTTTCAACTTTGTACATCGTTATATCCTCGATTGTTTTTGTGTTGTTTTTTTTTTGATGGTAGGACTCGCACTCCATGAGAATGTTCATTTCATCGAGTTGGGTGACTTCATTTCGAGCTACTTTTCTGTGTAAAAAAGGGAAAGCGCGCGTTCTACACGGTGCGCTTTTTCAAAAAAAACGCTACGACTTACCGTTTCCGATCGTAATAAAAATAGAACGTAGCCGTTTAAGCGACTTCACGCGCTCTCCAGCCCGACCTCGTCGATCCAGAAATCACTTCGAATAAATCAAGTGGATATAAACAGAGAGGAAATTATATATACAAAACTATTCGATCTACAGTGCGAAAGAATTATACAAGAAATTAACACGTTGAAGCCTCAATGGGAACTGCAGTCTTTACATATCCAACATAAAGTGTGTGTGTGTGTGTGTGTGTGTGTGTGTGTGTGTATATATAACATATACACTAGCATTTGCTGTACCATTCTCCTAAGTGGCAGTTGTGCATTATTTGGTTTGTAACACCATTTTATCAACCCTGTCACACAAACACTGTGAAATAAATGAAATGAACATAACAGTGAACACACACACACACAAACAAACAAACAAACAAACCCTCCCAAAAAAAAACAACTAACGAGCAAGCACGCAAACAAGATCTACTCATCCGATGTTTGGGTATGAACACGTAACGAACAACGACACGGACTCATGTGATTGGATGAATGGAGACGTCCCATCCTGCCCATCAAAATCACTGACAGCACCTACGTCTTTTATTAATAATTACACACAACAGCCATGAGGTCCTTCTTCATTACCAGGACCTAGGACCTGTTGTTTTATCAGAGTTTTACTCGTTTGATCAAACAGTGAATAGTTTCACAAACATATGAATGAAAGGAAAAGAAATACATATTTACCATACCAAAAAAAAAAAAAAATAATAATAATAAAAAATTAGTCAAATATGTGGTGTTGTGAACCCACTTGAGTTTGTATGACAGGTATGATAAGATACAGGTCAGTTATGACACATACGTATATGTTTACCAGGTCAGCGAACATGAATAGTGGGTCTTTCTGTGGTGCTGTGGGTCCAATGAGGGGTCAGGGGGTGGGGCTTGGAAGGAGCAAAAAGGCAACTGTTAGTGAATGGGCGGAGCTTAACATCAAATGGTGGGAAGAGCCTAACGCCAAATGGTTGTGATTTTAATCGCGTTAGCGAAGATACAGAACAAGATCACAGAAAGCCACAAAAGGACCCACTATCCAGCAATCATACATATGGTTATAGTCCATATATAAGTCATAGTTGTTAATTTATTCAGTGTTAAAGATTTTTTTTTTTTTTTTTTTTTTTTTTTTTTTAAATTAAGCATTCTGTTTAAATGCCTAGAATGCTGCTTGGCAATATATATATATTTTTTCTTTTGCATGTGTCTACGTTTCTCAATACTGAGCTTAACAACTGCGCTTTCTGCAGTATTCGGGATTCGTTTCTTCTGGCCACAAAGCCAGCTGAGAGGGGCAGTCACATGACCAATGTGGGGGGGTTCCATCTCCCATCATCCCGCTGGGCAGTGTATAGGGGATAGTGGGTCGCTTTGAGGACTTTCAAGGCTGAGTGGGAAATGGGCAACATAAGAGTCCTAGAAAGAGGAAAACACAGCACATAAGCAAAAAAACGGAGTAAAAAAAATAAACAAAACAAAAAAATCAGGTTTAAAAATAAACAAACAAACAAAAGAATGAAAAGATACCCACAATGTGCAAACAGTACAAGCTTGGAAGACTAAGAATGAACACAGGAGGTCTTACAAGACGACACAACATGCAGGTGTGAAGACGTAAAGAGAAAGAGAGACAGAGAGACGGCACTGTTACACTACGACATGCGAGTGAGGAGATGCAGGAGACAAGAGGGAGGGCAGTGTTAGTGTGGTCGGGGTAGAGGATCAGACACGGGCGAAAACTTAACCCACCCTTCTATAAAAGCTCAGAGTAGGGCTGAGTAATTCCATAAACCTACTAAACCATAATGTTTGGAATTATGTTAAGAACATTCCTTAAAGAGGTCTTAGACTTTATTAACAAGGCCGTACGTCCTTTGGTAATATTTACTATTCTACTTCTTTTTTTTTTTTTTTTTTTTTTAAATCAGAGTTCACATTTCAAACATGACCAAAATGTGGCAAGTTGTCAGTGTTTACAGTGGGCAGGATAGAGAGAATTAGTGTGAGAAAGCTTCAGAGGGACAGAGCATGAAGGAGACAGAGATAATGGCTGTGTTCATACAGAGAGCTCAAATCTGATATTTTGGCATCGGAAATAAGTCCGAGTTACTATATTTTTTAATCAGATTTTTGGATCAGTCCATCTCGAGTGGTCCAAAAATTGTCAAGTTGGTTGCTTGACTGTTTTTTTGGAGTGATAAAAAAAATAAATAAATAAAAATTAAAAAAAGGGTCGAGCAACCTGTACTGGACCAGTTGAGATGGAATGACCCTTTTGTGTTTAATCCTGTGATTTGATGCATGAAGCATCTTAATGTTAGAAATAAATACAGTGCCCTACAGAATTATTGGCACCCGTAATGAATGTACGCAGGTGTGCATGATTTAAATCAGTGGTTCTCAACCAGGAGAGATCGGAAGGGGGGCGCAAATTGTTTTCAAGAAAAAAACAACAACAAAAAAACCCCCCCCCAAAAAAAACCCACAGACAGGGCATCCTTTGGGTACTCGGTATATTGTATTGCTTTTCAAATATAATGTACATAAATGGAAAAAACTTCCCACTCCCTCTTATTTTCTTTTTGCTGGGGAGAGCCGGAGCTTAGCCTGCCTTTTATCTAGCTGTCAGTGTAGACCAGTGTAGCCAACTCAGACTCCTTTAGCGACTTTTTTTTTACCAATAAAAAAAAAAAAAAAGCGCCTAACGAAAAATCTAGCGACTTTTTGGACAAAGGTCTTGCTTTCCCGCTGCACTCACACCTCTCTGCGTCTGCTCTGTTCAGTGAGTGTCTGAGATTTAACGATGTCCTGGATAACGAGACGCGCCCTTCCTCCCAATTTACATCATTCATATGTGAATGTTTTTAGAACGCAAGATGAATGTAATGCAACATGTTTTACATGTAAAATAGTCCACGTTATTACAGCCTAGTTCTCTTGTTCAAAGTAGTTATAGTGTTCAGAAACATTTTATAATCATTCATGTTCCATACCTGTCCGTTATATAGTTTTATAAAAGATATTTTAAAAAATCATAAAGTTATGAAAAGTAATTTAAAAAAGTATAAAAGCAAAAAAAAAAAAAAAATCTATCATCTATCTATCAAAAACAGATTAGATTAGGTAATATGTAGATAGATTTTATATAGAATAGATAATCATTATACCTGGTCTCCCCCAATACGGGGGGGGGCGGGCCACATGATAGGGTTGGCTTGGGGAGGCTTTAGTTACAAAAGGTTGAGATGCTCTGATTTAAATGTTTGATTCTGGTCACATGACATGTCATTGTAGTTCTCATGCTGCTTGTTGAAGTTTAGACACATTTTACGAGATGCCATCAGGGAATGTTTCTTTCTTGCAACATTTACAAACTGCTTGTTGTTATGAAAGTGTTCAACAGCTGATTTTGAAACTTGACAAACACAAGAATGGAAAAAAACAAACAAACAAACAAACAAAAAACAAACAAACAAACAAACAAACAAACAAAAAAAAAACTTTGGCTCTTTTTTCCTTCCAGCGTGCTCATGGGTCCAACTCAATGGGTGCTCAATGGGTCCATGATTCCCAACAGTTCCAGATATGTGAAATTTTATTATGGCCCTAACCGTGCTTAATGGTCTTTTCTGACTTCTGTTTTTTATTTTTTTTATGTCCATTACCTGCTGTGTGCAGGTCAACAGCCATCTGTGCCTTTTGTGTTCAAAGTTGTCAAAAGGATTTTATCAGAGGGATGTGTGCAACACAACGCGGTTTTAAAGGAAATGACAGGTTCCTGGGTGTCGATTAGTTTGCGTTTATCTAAAATACTTCAGATGGAATTAATTTTGACATTCTTTAAAAACAAAATCCTGTAATTTAAAAAAAAAAAAAAAAAAAAGTAGTTCCAATGAAAATGCTTTGTTTTTTTGTCAGAAAAAAAAAACGATAAATAGTTTCTCCTATTGACGGCGTGTAAAATGTATTTATTGTATGTGGTGTTTATTTTATACAATCACTTTTGCACATTTTTATGAAAAGTGCCAATAATTTTGGAGGGCACTGTAGCAACAACACGGAAGAAAACCATCACATCACCGAGGCAGGTCAGGAGCGTAGGGTACCTGAGCTTGGAGCAACAAAAAGTGGCCATGTTGTTTCACTTTTTATGTACCGTAACTGAACATAACATAATCTCACTGCTACTATCTAGCCAAGTAACTTTTGTCTGCTTTAGACTAAATCAGCTTACACATGCCTGTCTCCATCATAAAACAACCCAACATGGATATCCGAGCAAATGGGACTAAAGTTCGAACAAACAAATCTGATTTGGTCACGTGTAATTAAAAATAAAACTGACTCGCCCTGCTGTGAGAACAAAGCCATCGATAACTAGAGAGAGAAAGGAAACAGAAAAAAGAAGGAGAGAAGAAAGAGAAAGAGCACTGATTTATACTCACATTGCTGGCTGGGGTCTGTGTCGGTGGTCAGTTTGACATAGTTGGAAGGGAAAAGGCCGATGGAACCGTTCAGCTCGCCTTTCCACCAATCAGGATCCTCCCTGCTCAGCACGTTGATGATCTGCCCCTTCCCAAAGGGCAACTCGTCATCGTTCTGAGCCGTGTAGTCGTACATGCCGATCACCTGGCACACTGAACACACAGACACCACACATTTTAACAAGCGACTCCAATGAATTTCAACACAAACTATTGATCAATGATCGTATTGTGATCACAAAAATGTTACAAAAACATTGGAGGTTGGCCTTAGACACGAGTCGAAGACAGGCGGCTCGTCCTGGGCGTGGAGACTGACTCTTTTCATTCCCACACTGACTTCCCATGTCTATCTTCCACAAACCCACTAATCTACCTGACACTAATGAGAGACGAGTGAAAATAAAGCCTTGTGAAGGTACAGTGTTATAGACCTGAAAGTGCTGGGAGGTTTACCAGGAGAAGGAGGTTTCTCAGAAATGAGAAACACCAGAAAATTTTAAAATCTTGTTTGCACTGTGATTTATCTGTCCTAATACAGAACTCCTTGCAAACTGCTTCACGGCTGTTTTCTTATTCATTTCTTCCATTCAAGTCTTCTTTAAGCATTATGTGTTGAGTAAAACGCTTTCAAAAGCATTTAAAAACAACCAAAGTCCAGTGCCAAACAGGAAAACTTAAACAGAGCCAATAATGCCATATAATGTGTAAACTGATTTGACTGTTATAAATGTCCTCCACTGCTGTATAAGTAATATCTTTATAAAAGCGCCTCTGGTTAGAACACTGCAATGAGCTTTTAACTTCTTTTCAGCGCTCCACTGCCTCTCATTTAACGACATGCAGAGCAAAAATGAAGATGTGAGAGAGACTACACAGACTTAAACAGACTACACTTTAAACAGACTTACCTACGGCTTCTGTAGCGAGCGACTAGAATAATAGAGCCAAACATTTTGATTCTGAATTTTGATAGGCTCATGCTGTAATTTTGTTTGTACGACTTTAAAGTTCTCAGGATATTGGCCAAAATGAAAACCACTGCGTTATTGCACCGACAAGAGGTGCAGTCTGACCGCTTCGTTTGAAGTTTTGTGTCTATACGCTTGCATGACTCGTTTTAGCAGAGAAAAATAATACGGAAAAATCCTAAGAAAAGCAATAGGGTTCCAGCCTCTTCTATGCTTGGACCAATTAATAAAAGCAATTAAAAACATAAATAAAAAATGAAACAACAAAACAAAATAAACCTACGGTGCTCGGACCCTTATAAATCGCTAAGTGAAGTGTGTGAGTGATGTATGTACCTGCATTTGGTGTAGGCAGTTTGGGCGGAGTTGGCTCAGTGGGCGTGGTCTTACTGGTGCTTGGGCTTAAGAGTTTCACATAATTAGCTGGGAACCAGCCAATCTGACGCTTCTTTCCTCTGGCCTAGGTTTAAAAGTGGAAAAATACAAGACATCAATTTGAACTCGGCTCCAAGACGCATGACAATCACACTATAGCTAAAGGAACAAAACTGTGCTGCTTGAACCCGCAAAAAAGTTTGCTTTCACCTATGAATACCTTGCTCCTACTGTTCGGGGAAAAAATATGAACACTGCCAGTTTACAGAGGTCTCTTTCAAGCTGTTTTGAAAAGCGTGTTTGACCAGGCTTTAGGCAGATTATCTTGGCTGGGAAGGTTTGTATAAACCAAATTAGAAGAGGTTTACTGTCAGAAATAAACAACCTCAGGCAAAATGAATAACTGAGTGGGAAACATCTTTTAAGGCGTGCTTACTCAACGTTTATATGATTCATCAACAGTTAATGTTGGGGAACAAGGTCAAAACGGTCAGATGAATCAGAATGTTCATTCTCTCTCTCTCTCTCTATTTGAGTAGAAAAGAAAGACATAAATAGAATGTGTGTGTGTGTGTGTGTGTGTGTGTATATATATGTGTGTGTGTTCACGCTACATTATACATAACGATATGTGTATCCACTTTGGGAGTTCTCAGCATCATAGTGCTGTGTACCAGCAAAACCTCAGGAGTGCTCGATTTTATGCAAATAAGATTTTATGCGAGTGTGCTTGGGACATCGTGTTTGAAATCATATCAAGTCTGCTAATGAGATAAAGCGAGATAGTTAGCCAAGTGGATTGCTGTGCACACGTTAAGATTCAGTAAAACAGGCTCACCTGCTTCTACAGCTAGGTTACTGTACTCTAATGTCACTGTAATATGACATTCATTTTATATAGTATTAAATTAACATGAAGCAGCAAACAGTGTACTAAACTAGTTACTTCCTCAAACATGCTTGATATATGTCTGATGTTCTTTTCTTTATGACCATAAAAATACCACAAACAAACCAATAGAAAAAGAGAGCAGAGGGACACCGTGTGGAGGCACATGCTAATGAAATTTGCAAGTGGATGTATACCATGAGAAAGAAACAGAAATGTGTGCGCACACATGGAACTACAGATTAAAAGATAGTGTGTGTGTGTGTGTGTGTGTGTGTGTATTTATTTCCACACCTGTAGTTCTCCCTCCCACCAGCCCCCGGGGTTCTTCTTGCGGATGAGGATGAGCTGGCCAGGTGCTAGAGTCAGCTGCTCTAACCCAGTGGCAGTGTAGGGGGCAATTACCTGAGCGATCTCTGCAGAAAAGGAGATACAAGCGATTTCATTAGCATAAAAAAAAATAAATAAAAAAAAAACACAGTATAGTATTATTCACATCCACCCTGTGGAACACGCACCTGGTTTCTTTCCCAAACTTCCGGATTTCCCAGCAGGCCCCAGACCCTGAAGAAGAAGAAGCAATGACAGAGGCTTTTTTTTTTTTTTAACTTGAGTGCGACAAAATGATGTACAGCAAATGATAAACAAAGTGACTTGACGTAATTACTTACTAATGATAAAATAATCAACCGAATCGCTTTTATAATGATTACGTGAAGAACGAATGTGCTGTTATAGGAAAATAATCAAAAACGGGTCGGTGCGATGCGGCCAGAGGAGAATCGGAGTTAGTGATAACCCCAAAGGTGATATTTTCCAATAACACTTTTCTCACACTGAATATCGACACGGCTGTGATTTGGCGTAAACATGAAGCCTCAGGCTGAGCGACAGCGCTAAATAACAACTGTTGCTTTTATACAACAGTTCTATAAATAAATGAGGAATTAAAATCGAGTAAGTGACGTTTCTGACACAATGTGGCCAAACGTTTTGTTTATTTTTGCTCCGCTAGCGGAAACTGATCCCGAGGAAGCCGTGCTGAATTTACAGCCTGTCGGCTAGCCGGCTCACGTCGATTTGTACGTTTCCTTTTATTCCCCCCATTTGTGCTTCCCTTCTTCCTTTTCATCTTCATCTGATGAGCTTTCAAAGTTACAGTCATGAAAAATGTATCAACTGCCACATACGCTGATGATGTAGCTAACTCTACTGTAGTAACGTTTCAGTGGGACTGCTGCTAGAACTGGAATTTTATGTGGTGAACCCTGAAAAGCGGACTGATGCACACAGTGATACACACAGTGCGCTTATATGAAATATAAGCACTCTTGGAATGCCCTTCGTCCAATCAGATTAGTGGACCAGAAATAACTGTTGTATAATTTCTCTTATACCACAACTACACCACAGCTATAAACATCAGCCTCTCTTTAACAAGTTAATAAGACAAACTGTTTCATTAACACTTTAGTTATTAACATAACCTTCTGCAGTCGTTACAACTGTCCATGACATGCTGTTACAGAAAATGTATTAACTTCTGACCAATCAGAATCGAGAATTCCCCAGCGTTATAGTATTATATATTATGTTTGAGAAGCTTTTTTTTTTTTTTTTTTTTTTTTTTTTTTTTTAAAATCAAATAACAGTTTTTACTTTACCATTACACGGTCTGTGGCATGTGATATGTTTATTATAATGACCTTATAATTCATGTTATTATTATTTTGTTCAAGGTTATAACTCGTTTTCCATTTACTTGTAAATTCCCTTCAGTTTCCACTTCACATGCAATTTCATTTCCTGTTTTTTTTTTTTAAATCAATTTATTTATGTTATTTTTTCACCCCTGTGAACAGTTATGAATGGTTGGTTTAGGTTTATAGTGTCTGATCAGCCATCTGGAGAGTGGACAGTCTGACCTCAGAGTCCTTGGGCTTGACGTAATTGGAGGGAAACACGCCCGTCTTGCCTCCTACTGTTCCCGTCCACCAATCTCCCTCTTTCTTAAGCACGGTGATGACATCACCCTGCTGGAAGGTCAGGTCACCTTGCTCGCTGCTTTCATACGTGTACATCGCTATGTACTCTGTGGAAACTCATTAAAAAAACAAAACAAAAATGTATTATTAAATCTGGATTTGTCAGCACTGAATCATTAAACTCGATAAGAAGTTACTCAGTAATCACTAACCCTGGTGCCAGCCAAGTACACCATCAGTCAAAAGTTTGTGGACACTCGACTGAAATGTTCGTCATGATCTTAAAAAGCTTTTGATCTGAAGGTGTAGGATTAAATGTTTGAAATCTGTGTTGTAGATAAAATATAATCGTGCCAACGTATTCATTTCTTTCATTAGAAAACTAACATTTTATTTACAAAATAATATTTATTTTAAACGGACGACTCAGGGCGAAATATTCCGAAAAGCAGCTGATAAGAGTCGAGCGTCGGTGTGAACTCCTTTAATCCTGTTTAAAAAGAATCTCACGGAAATTCCTCAAGAAATCGGTTGAGGAAATGCCAAGAATACATTTCTGGAAATTCTAGACAAAAAGGGCATCTACTTTGAAGATGCTAAAATACTAAATTATTTTGATTTATTTAAGATTTTTTATAATAACATATTTCCCATAGTTCCATTTGTTATACTCCAGAGTTTTGATGACTTTATTATTATTCTAAAATATGGAAAAAAGTAAATAAATAAAGAATGAGCGTTTCTAAACTTTTGACCGGTAGTGGAGAGCATGAGTCCAGCTAAAACATGAGACTGAGAGCATTTACTTGTGCAGTGAGCTAGCTAAAGTACTTATGATTTCTCCACCCTGGGTAATACTGACTGAACAGTACTCAGGTCAGAGTTCTCACTTCTCTATTTGTTCTGTTTTGGAGCACCGGCAGGATTTGACCCAGCTGTAGAACCACCGTCTCAGTGTTTTCACTGAATTCTAGGAGATCTACGGCAGGAGTGTGTGAATTACTTGTGTACACTGTGAGTGTGTAAAACTTACCTTCACCAAGCTCCGTGGGTTTGTTAGGGGTAGGGCTGGGCCTCTTCATGGTGGGTGGACTATCAGAGGATCCTGACTCAATACTGAAACAAAACACATGCTGATTATTAGGACAAACACTTCACACTGAGTGCCAAACACACACCGGCATGTCCAAGTCAGCTTTGTTGGTTTTCATATCGGTTATATAATTATTAATTCATTAATTAATTTTCCCTTTAACCTCTTGCTATTGACCATCTATCACTCCTAAATAATCTCCTTTTGGTAGTTATTTTACTTCTACTTATAATCCTCTCACACACACTGCCGAACCCCCCCACACCTCATGGACTTCCGCACGGGTCCGGAAATGAGCTTGACGTAAGATTTGGGGAACCAGCCTCTCTGGCCCTGCACTTCACCGAACCACCACATATCCTGCTGCTCCAGTACGGTGATCACGTCACTCTTGTTGAAGTTCAGGTGATTATCCTTCTTTGCCCGCCATGGGTACAGAGCCTGAGCCTGCATCCCCTCCACCTTCTCCCCCTGAGAGCAAGAAACAGAGGATTAACAGGGCCAACGTTACACTAACCCAGACACAATCAACAAGAACAGCGGCGCTACACTAAGATGTCAAATTGGCCAAACAATACAAGGTGAAAAGTGCGTCACAACGAGGCGACAGCATAAACTTATCCTAAACTCAAGTTTCAGAATTGTTTAGTCTTTATGCAGTACTCAGGTTTAAGCTCTTAAGCACATTTAGGCTCAAATCTGACTCACTATATATAACCTTACTACACAGGGTATGTAACCCTTTCATTCCGCAGACTCCAATTACGTATTTATCTTTAAATAGAACATTAATGCGTGACTTTAAATAAATGTATAAATAAAATATCATGAAGGACATCAAAGCAACACAGATCTTTCAGCTACAGTTCAAGAAAGTTCAGGAAATGTGTTTCCATAGAATTAAGGCAAAAAAATTTAATGTAGCTCATAAGCAGGTTGTGCGCGCAAGTAGGATTTAAAAAAAAAAAAAAAAAAAAAAAAAAAAAAAAAGACGTCACATAACCAGATGAAAAATTGTGTACCGAAATAAAGCACAAGCAGGTGAACTGGTAAAATGTCAAATCCCACCTGTCCAAGCACAGGTGAGGGGGAGGAGCCAGAGAGGGTGGCAGGAGTGAAGGCTGAGCGTTGTCGGCCTTGCCCTCCAGTTGGCACAGACAGAGAGGGCTGCGTCGGTTGGGTTGGCCACGCCTCCCAACCATCAGCGTCCTGCTTCTCCATCACCGAGTTCGTCGGCCATCTATAGGACAATGTGGGAGGAATTATATATGATCACGCGCAACGCTAATACAAAGTGATTCGTATTACTGATTCAATAATTTTTTTTGCAAAATGTCAGCAGCAGTGCAAGCTCACGTAGTGCTGAAATCTGCCCAGTTACTAGAAGCAGATGATGATGAGGAGGCAGCGGCTGGAGCGGCTGGAACTGCAGGGGGCGGAGCCGCCACCACTGTCTCTGTGGTGACGGGTTGCATGGCTGTGGGCGGGGTCGAGCTGGGGGTGGTGTGTGTACTCAGCTTGGAGGTGAAGGCGCTGGCTCTCAGATTGAGAGGGACTTCGGATTCTGGAATCTTCTCTGCATAGTTAGCAGGAAACCAGCCGGTCTTTCCTTTGATCTCTCCTCCTAACCATCCAGGTTCGCCCGTTTGAGATTCGTCCACCTGAGAGACAGGTTACAAAAATGCGACGGCTCATGACTTTGGTTCAGCTTTTTTTTTTTGTTAAAACTTAGGTTGAACTGAACAGCGGCACACATGCACGCACAGTGCTTTCTGAATGAAATAATACATTCAAAAATTATAACAACACAACGAGGACTAACACAAACAGGGCTACTCCGCCATGCAACCGATGAATAACTGATTGTGTTAAAAGAAAACCCAGTTGTCTTTGATGTTTATGTATGTAGAATTTTTTTTCTCTGGACAGAAGTAATGAATTCTGCTTCATGGGAAGAAAAAAAAAAAAAAAAAGGTGGAGGTGAAGGTTTGAGTTGAGGCGTGGCAGAGTGCAAATAAAAAGATGGAAACTGGTGGAGAGGGGGAGCAGTTGACCAGGACTTACCCACTCCCCTTTCACCTTCACCGAGAGGGAGCACAGATATGAGAGAGAGGTCAAAGGTTAATAATCCCCATAAACACAGGTATGCTTTTACTTAATTTTTTTCCCACCTATCCACAATGTAGTCACTTGTTTTTTTTCCCCACCATCCTATTCCTTTAAAGGTGGAATTATAGATTTGGCCTCCAAATAAAATAAACATTATTACAGTAAGCCGTCAAAAATGACTCACCATGACTATGTCTCCAGGCTGGATGCTGATCTCATCATGACTGCGGGCCTCGAAAGGGTAAAGTGCTCTGTAGTACACCACTCTTACCTTCTCCTGGTTAAAACCAGACATGGACACCTTATCTGAAACACACACACAGAAAATGGGTCATTTATTGAAAAGATCCATGATTCGGTCATAGACTGTTTAATATTCATGGCCACGGTCTCCAACACAAATTCTCCATTTCATTCATCTCTCTATTCATCTGTTGAAGTCGACCTTCCACTGATTCATCCCTCCATCTACATAATCCTTTCATCCATCCATCCACTTAATCCTTTCATCCATCCATCCATCCATCCATCCATCCACCCACCCTCCCCCCAAAAGTAATTTACCATCCATCTGTCCATAACAACATTCCACTCATTTGATCAACATCTATTCATCCATCATTTAGGAATATTACATTTCGAACACACGGCTTCAAAGCCTTCTCAGACTATAACATTTAATCCAGCCCAGCATTCCATTCATTTATCCATCCATCCATCTATTCCAAAATCCATTCATCCTTCCATTTCAACATTGTATTCATTCATTCATCTCTCAACATTCCCTTCATCCATCCATCACATTCTATTTACTCGTTCATTTCAGAATTTCATTTCCAACAAACACCATTTCAGATATATTGTTCATCCATGCATCCCAACATTCCATTTATTTTCTCCTCTGACCCCTAATCCATCCAACCAATCTGTCTATTCATCCATCCCAACTTATATTTCATTTACCCATGCACCCATCCCAAATTTTTTTTTTTTAAATCAACGTTAGCACTCAATCATTAACACACAATCTTCCCTTGCTGTGCTCTCCTCACCTCCTGTAGGCCAGGGTGACTGCCCCAGCTGTTTGTTTGGCTCTGGCTGCTGCAGAAACAGCTTGGACAATTTGTCCTGCACATCTCCTCTAGAGCTCTGGCTCTCTTCCTCTCCCAGGTGGCTGACCCAGGGCTCAGAGGCAGGCGGTGTGGGGTCCTTTGCTAACGTAGAGTCCCGCCAGGCAGGAGACACTCTGTCATCAGAAGCCAAAAGTCTGGAGGAACAAAGAGTATTGACAGGGTCTGCTGTTAGCAACAGGTCTGAATACAGCATCAAACATAACGCACAGGTTGGACATTTTAGTAAATTAGTGAGAACCTCACAAGTTTAGTAAGCCAAGCACACACACACACACACACACACACACACACACACCTGCTCTCCTGAAGCTCAGCAGGTTTGGCATCCAGTGCAGGCTGCAACTCCTTTTGCTTTAGCCGCTGCTGCTTGTTGTGGATTTCCCTGAGCTCCTGCAAAATCATAATGATATAGTAAAGAGAGAGAGAGAGAGAGAGAGAGAGAGAGAGAGAGAGAGAGAGAGAGAGCAGGTAAACTGGAGCACAAGGAGGCACTGGGAGGTTTCTTCTCTCTAACACAAACAAACAAATTAAACACATCTGCAACTGGACCCTGCAAGCACTGGTCATTCAAATCCCTTTAAATTATTCACACCCCCCTTCACCTGATATGTATTAGTGCTTTTTACACTATGGTTCATTCTCAGTTTCTGTCACAGCTCATGGTCTTTGCCAATCACAGTTATGTGCATAAGAATTTGAGGGAAGCAGATTATATCAGTCAAGAAAGACACACTGATGGGCCTTTTGTCTGGTCGTAAGTTAAGTCAGTTGTGTCTTGTGTATATTTAGGTACACCACAAGACAAGAGCATCTCTGTGGTAACTGCTTTAAAAAATGAGCTATTTAGCTATTTATCATATGTGTATAAACATACCTGGGAAAACCCATGTGTATAAACATACCTGGGAAAACCCATGGGATGTCTCTATGACTGAATTCAGGCAAAAAATTTTTGTCCAAATTTATTTTCTTTTTTTTCCCCGTCTATAACATACTTACATACTTTTACTTATATCCAATCATCAATCTTTCACCAAAACAGCAAGGACAAGTCCTAACATTTTCCCAGAGTCTTGGTTGCACCTAGGGTAATTCTTTTATAAAAAACTACTCTTAGCTACTACCTATTTAGCAGTTACGACCATCTTAGCCAAGACCTTTTGTCGCAACCGTTCCCAAAATATTCTAGGTGACGTTTTAAATATTTTGACGCTTTTTTTAATACTCTTGCATGCAGCATGGTACAGTGTAATCCTTGTAAACTATACTACAAAACAGAGCTCCTGTAAAGTATACTTGGTTAATTAAAAATAATTCCATATATATGCAAACTCTCAGAAATAAAAGCACAGACACTTTAACAATGGTCACTGAGGTTAGAAAATAGAGGTTTCGATGTCAAACCAAGCATGCACGCGCACACACACACACACACACACACACACACACACACACACACACACACACTGGTTAGAACTCATGAACCAGATTTGTCATAAAAATTCATGCAGTAAATTTCACACACGCATTAGATTTAGCGTGACTTTTCAATTTGACTGTGTTGATCTACACCGCTATAATTCTGCTGAAATATCCAGAGTGTTTATCTATATCCGTTTTTGTTGTTTATAGACAAAATACGTAATATTTTGTCCCCACAAAATGCTAGAATGTTTTTAAATAACCAAAGTAAAGTGGAAATATCAATTCGCTCGCGGAATCAAAACAGAACTCTTAAAACCCCACGATCTGCAGCACTGCAACAGAACTGCAAACAGGAAATGAAGGGGCAAAAAAAAAAAAAAAAAAAAAAAAACCCCAAACAAAGAACTAAAGCCAGTGCCAACCAGGTTCATGCGGGAGGCCGCTGCAAACGTTAGTGGCATCCTAAAGTCTACGTTGCAGCCGAGGTTGGGTGTTTTGAATAGGGCGGAGGACATTTTAGAGGACGCTACCTTCGACTCGGTTAGCCCACACTTCTCTGCACCTGTCTGAAAGTTTAAAAGAATAGGCACTAAATCCGTGTCCGTACAAAATGAACATTAGAAAACATGAGATTTCAATTTGACATCCTAATAGAGTTTATTCCCTGTATGTGTATCATTCCCCATATATAATATAAACCATACCTACATACACTGTACGCCAAATGATTTGATATAAGGTGTAGCCTAAAGTTTTGTGTCTCACAACAATTTGTGTTGATTTAGATGGAGGTTTGGAATCACTGTCTTATGGAAAGATCCATTTACAGCCAGGTCATAACCTCCTGGCAGAGGCAACCAGGTTTGGGGCTTCAAACCATCAAACAGCCCCAAAGCATTAATGCTGATAATATCCAGTTGTTCAAGGGAAAATGTTTAACTATTGTGTGCAATTGTTTCCTACAATCATTTGTGCCTGTTCAATTGGACAACGTCAATAATTCTGGAGCTGACGGTATCTCAGTAAAACACACACACACACACACACACACACAAAAAAAAAGAAAAAAAAAAAAAAAAAAGAAAGGCACAGCTTGTGCATAGCACTTTCTTCAGAAATTTAGAGGGGGAGGTGCAAGAAGACACAAGAGAGAGGACCAGTGTGTGGGAAGTCTACGGTCAAAGTTTAGGGAGATGTTTATATTTCTACTAGAGGGAGAAACGGTTCAAACAGACTGGTAGAGCTGCAAGGCAGTCCTGCAGCACCTCGTCCATTAAGCCCCCTGCCTGTAAGAGACACAAAGCTACCCAAAATAATCAAGGGTGAAGAGATAAAAAGGTACGATATTAACATTTCTGTAATCTGGACAGTGAGTAAGGTCACTGATGATTATTCGTTTTAATCTAATATAAAGCGGTAAATCGGCTTGGTGAAGCTCGGCTAAGGCACCCCGGATGAGCTGATCTGTCGTGTTTTGGGTTATTGCGCGCCGTGGGCTTTCAATTTCACAGACCATCAGTGAAATTATTAGCTTAGTAGGGCTCATAGCAAGGAATGCTGTGATGATGCAGCACTGCAACCCCGTTCTGGACAGGGCAGCGGATAACACAGTGCGGTGAGTAAGGGGTGAGAGGTTGGGGCACAGTTTGGTGATGGTAGTTTTCGGGGTTGGGATAGCAGCGGTTCTGGTTGTCTACCTGTCGCCCTCTTTGCTCCTGATGAAGTATTTCCAGTCGAAGGCGCTCTATCCGGACAGTGTGGACCTGATAGAACAGGCCCAAGGACTGTACCACCATGGCAGGATAATAAGAGGGAGTCAGGGGTAGGGTGGGTGGCATAAGGCCGGGATGAGCGTAGGATGAGGAGGAAGATGATGATGATGAAGAAGCAAGAAAGAATGAGCAACAGTGAAATAAAGTACGAGGAACATGAGGGTTCAGTTTTTCACCTTACTTGATCTTTCCTACTCTACGTTCACAGTAGGAAGTGACAAAAAGGATCATTCTCCATAGAGGAAGACAGTAAAACGTAACAAATCACAGCGAGATTCTCAATTTTATGCATAAACCAAATATTGGCAGTAAAATCACTTGCCGTGGGGAGTCCTCAGAACAGGTAAAACCAGATATTCGGCATGCTTCATCGTTGCCAAACGACAACGGTTAAAATACAGTACATGTCTCGGGTTTATAAAGAACTTTTTCCTCCTGACATCATAGACAGCATCGCTAAAGCAGAGTTATACACGATTAGATAGATTAAATACGTTTAATGATAACTATAATACAGCGTCCGAAACCATTTGGTTACTATAAATTTACTAAAACATCAAACAGTGCATGTTCACAGTAGGGTTGTCAAAAGTACCGGTACTTCGGTACCAAGTTGGTATTAATAGAAAAAAAGTTGAGGGTACCAGATTTTCATAAGTACCGGTAGTACCGGGTCAACCCGGTACTGACGCGCTGCCTGACAGGTGGTCAGTAGGGAACTTTTCATGGGTACACCATGCAACAAGAAGACCCAAAGCAGCAGCAGCTCCGCCGGTTACCATGGCTGCGTCCAAAACCGCATACGTACCTACTATATAGTAGGCAAAATACATGTATTTCTCACGGACGCTTGTTTTCCACTTTCGGTGCTATTACCATTAAGTGTGTAAAAGTCGCGCCCCTAAAATTTACGTGTCGCTAGATTAACCGTGCTTTCAGGAAGAGCGGCTGCTTAACCGCAGTATTTATTCAAGCGATTCACGCAGGTGAGTTTAAAATGACGGTAGCGGTTGTATTATAAATGTTGTAGCATAGTTTAATTCCAGTGTATTATTGCAAGAAAACATCCTCGTTTTTGCTCACTTAATGTTAGCATACGCGTGTTTAACGCTAATACGGTCAGGAGTCCTTATTAACCATTTAATGCTTTAACTTTTATTGGGGTGAAATAAATGGGAGGACATGATGGGGTTTAATAATTTTACACACCAGAGGCTTTTTGATGAGCGATATATCTGAAATTTATGTGTTAGAAAATAATAGATGTGTGGCTAGCATATAGATGAGTGGCTAGTTTATGTCTTTAGTATCAGTCAGTCAGAAAAACATTTCTACTCTTGTCTGGATAACTCCTAGTAGCTTTAATAATGAAATACTTGAAGTATACAGAATGGCATTTTAAAAAATAAGTTTTATATTGATATTTAACTTCATTAATAAAATAGTGTGTTGTTTAATTAGCATGTTTGTGTGTTTTGCTTTGCTTTTACTGTGGAATTTTACTGGTATTGGTACTGACTACTGAAATTCTGGTACCGTGACAACCCTTAGTTCACAGTAAACACTACTAAATGCCCCGTTTTCTTTCTCGCCGGCGACATCTCTCGACTCGTCACCTTCTAGTGTGAACGCAGGGTTAGAGTCTGAACTCTGGCATGAGAAACGCGATACAGTTCTGAGTTGAATGTTTTTTCTGTGGAGGCCTGGATTTCTAATAAACTAGTGATGAATTTCTCAAGTCAGAGTCCTGTCGAGACAATCTCTCAACATGGTGCATATTACTCATCCCTCAGTCTCTCCCACACACGTGCATTAACAGAGGAATACAGAATACAGAATGTAAGGAATACACCTAAACTAAACACCTAAACTCTGTTGTGTCTAATCTTCAGGTGTTTATCTCAACATTTATGTAAATGTGTGTGTGTTGCGTACCTTCAGCTGTGCATTAAATGAGTCTATCTCTAGCAGTTTGGAGCGCGTCTCTTTCTCCACGGCTTCCAGCTGCTCGCGGAGTTGCTGCCTCGTCGACTCCTTCATCTCCACGGCCTTCTGCAGGTTGGACAGAGAGTCCCCTAAAACACCCACACACACACACACACACACACACACACACACACAGTTACAACGAACAGGGTTGGTACAGAGGCTTCAGAATGAACTTGCGGGACTTTTCAAGCACTATTTTTGTTTTTGTTTTCAAGGACTATACAAGAGATGTCATTCAAGCATATTCTTTTTAAATTCCAATATATATTTCTGTATTATAAATTCTTTATTCGAATATTTTGAGATACTGGATTTTTGATTTCCATGAGCTTTAAACCGTAATCATCAAGATTAAAACAAAAAGCTTTGAAATATTTCACTTTATGTATAATGAATCTACAATATATGAAAGTTCCACTTTTTTAATTAAATTACAGAAAAAAAATAATAAATTTCCTCGATATTAAATTTTTTTGATACGCACCTATATATATAAATATATATATATATAAAAAAAAAAACAACACACAACCAATTATGGTTATTATGACCATTTTCAGCCATGCTGGAGTAAACTTGCATTTCCTAGGCATTGCTTCGTCTTCACCATAACATCAATATACTCCGGGTGAATGACCGGAGCACTGCCAAAAGGTCTCCGGATGGTGTCGTGCTAATTAGCATATTCATTACATCGTCGTGTATTAGCATTCTACCTAGTGTCAGCCATTTACATCTGTTTACTTCTCTTCTACTCTCTGTGCTCACATACTGTATCTTAATACAGCCGAATTCCCAATAAAGCAGTTCTCATTTACATATATTTCTGTTGTCAGACAATGGAACGAGGATGAAATACTGACTGAAACGCAATTAAGAGATTACATTAAGAGACTACACATCGTCCAAGCCGTTTCCAAGATGCTGCTCTGCGCTGCTAAAATCCTGTTTTTTTAACCGTGACGTCGCCTGACCGAATCACCAGACACACAAGTTAAAGGCAAAGGCTGTGCTGTGATTTTGCTGATATTTACATGTAAAACGGTCACTCGGACAGAAAGCTAGAAGTGACGGGATGTCTTTCTTATTCTGCTGTTGACGGTTTTACAATAATCACTTGCCAAGTTGGTTCAATTTCGGGCAAACAAAGTATTTATGTACTATTTTTGGTGAATGCACAAAAAAAACACTGATAATGAAACTACAGTCCTAGATGAATAATAAAACCTCACTTTCACTGCACTGTACGGTGTCTTTTCTTCACTGCCTTTAGGCATAATGTTATACTCATGTTCAATTTGATCCTACCATTTTAATTTAACATTACAGATCCTACTCGCGCTCCCACTGTATCACCGCGTCTACGCTGCGAGCGAGGAGCAACGCGGGCTCGTTACTAATACATCACTTACAGATCGTTCCTGTTATAACATACGACAGAATTTACACTGCAAGCGCGTAAATACAGCATAATAAACTTGATTTAAACCAAACCTTATAAGCAAGTCGCACCGTTTTCCCCCAACCCCTTGCACATAGTGGAGCATTTTGGATAGAAACATAAGTAAACATAAGTTTGTGCTCGTGCATCGCTGTCGTGCTTCCGCGCTACACAATCTCCGCTTTGGAAAAGTATAAATTTATATGTTCATGTCGCAGGTTACAATCTTCTGCGCTGTGTTTAATATAAAATGCTCTCGTGCTTCAGTGGGTCGCACACTTTTTGTCCGCTGTCTCTTGACGATTACGTCTCCCTCTGATGGTGACTGAGGTCATGTTGGGTATAAAAGGTAACGTTGACGTAAACGGTAAACTGAAGAAATAGATTTTTGTTGACTCTGGGTATTCTGCTAAAGCTAGCGGTGTCGCATTACGTGCGTAAAAAAAGCGCTAGCGTTCCATTTGAGACGATACTTCCCTTCTAAAACTCATACACTAGACACTAGTGCGTAGTGCAAGTGCGTCATTTGGGACACAACTTTTGTTGGAACGGAAGTGACGCAACGAGTAAACGTGCCCCTTGCCATTCTCAGACCGACTAATCGATAATGAGATTCTTCGTCAACATAATCGATTGGTTGTTCTAGCTCTAGTCTTCTGCCTAATTGAAGTCATAGTTTCAACAGTTTGAACGTTTCAGGGTACAAGATCCAGATGCCTGTGAGACACTTAAGAGGAATTAAATGATCTTACTATGTAGGCTGTTCTGCTGCACCTGCTTCAGCTGATCATTCAGACACTGCTTATCAGGAATCAGCCTCCCCAGCCACTGCTGAGACTCCTACACACAGACGGGGGGAGGAAACAGAAGAAAGGGAAAAAAGGAAAAGGAAAAAAGAAAGAAAGAAAAAAAAGAAAGGAAACATGAATATCTGAATGACAGTAGTTGAGGAAGGAGCATAAACAGCACGCAGAGATCGAAATCAATAGAACTGAAACTCTGAAGCCACAGTCTGGCAGCATGAGAGGAAAAAAAAAAAAAACAAAACAAAAAAAACATAAAAGTGCATTAATAACAGACACAAAGCTGAAAGCGGATCAGTAAAAACAGCGGCGTGGTGAAGGCCTGCGCTGTAGTGTGCACAGTAAAACGGGAGGCCTGGGTGGAGTGAGGTACCTGTAGCTGCTGCTGCAGCGTGGTGATCTCAGCGATACGGAGTTCCCGCGTCTTATTAGTGCTCTCAATCTCCTGCCTCTGAGTGGACAGACGGAAACGAATATCCTGCAGCTTCCCTTCCAGCTGAGACTTCTTATCATTCTAAACAGAAAGAGAGAGAGAGAGAATGAAAAGATGAAAACATCATTCATCATCCCCTCTGATCCAAACCTTCAAAAGAATACAGAATAAGAATCAATTAACCCTTACACACACACACCTTTAAATCAATTAAAGATGTATGTATGTGTGTGTGAGATTACCAAAGCCTCCAGTTCAAACTCCAGGGTTTTCTTGCGTGCTTTGAGCAGGACAATGTTCTCCTGTTCCCGGTTTCTCTGGGTCAGTAGCTCTTGTCTGCGGTTCCTCTCCCACTCCAGCTGCCGCTGCCGCTCCAGTTCCCGCTTGGCGGCCTACGCGTACAAAGACGAGCGCGTTGAGTACATCGATGTATTTTTTGATAATACCTGCTGTTTATCGAGTGCATCTCTATGGCCTGTATGAATACCACAGACTTGACGTGAGTCTAAGAACGTTTCCCCTGTTCTGAGAACACAACTGACAACCGGCTTACTCAAAACACTCTCACAATAAATACTAAGTCTGTGTGAGTCATTCTTTCAGGGATGTGGCTGTGATTACTGAAACAAGGACCTTAGCTGCAGTCTCACTGCGCGTGGATACATGTGGAAGTCGCGCGGTTGGAGACGCGGTTCTTTCCGACACCTCTTAAAAAAAACATGCCGTAACTATTACAGTAACGAAGGAAAGTATAGTGTAACAGTCAGCAGTTTAATAGTGGCACAAAGTTCTCAAATGAATACGCGATTTGCTATTGTTTTCTCGCGGTACGCCGCCATCTACTGTTTTAGCACTGTTCTTACTGAAGCAAACAGGAAGTCGTGTTCATTCTCAGCTTAATCAGTCCATACAAGGACCCAGAAACATTAACATTATAGATTTATTTTTTTAATTTGTCTGAGTATTTCTTTAACCTGCTAAGAATAGGATCAGAAAAAAACAAAAAAAAACAAGTATCACCCTAAAGCAGAAAACTACCGTCACTTCGTCTTTTTCTACCAGACATACCTGCCTTCTGTCCCGCTACGTACACACAGTACCCACTACTGCTCACCTCTCTCCTCTCGATCTCCTTGCGCCTCTCCTCTTCACGCTGTCTTTCCAGCTCTCGCTGCTTTTCCAGCTGCTTCTCGAGCTCCTGTTGTCGACGGCGCTCCTGCTCCTGGCGTTCTCGCTCCTTCCGCTCCTGCTCCTCGCGCTCGAGAGCAGCCAGGCGCTCCTGCTCCTTACGCTGCTGCTCCAGCAGGGCCTGTCTCCGCTTCTCCAACTCCAGGTTGCCCCGCTCAAAGTTCTCCCGCTTCTTGTCCTCAAAGGTGACTGTAGAAAACAGAGCGATGGGAAAGTGGCTAAGGGAGACAGTGGCGCTTTTACCTTTTAAACATATGTACAGATGCATCAATATGCATGACATGCTGTCATGTCGATTCTGTCATCCAAACTCTGCCCATATTATCTTGATAACTTTTTATGCTATTATTGATATGCAACAGGAAATATTAGAGATACGCGACCCTGTATGTGTTTGAAAGGACAGGTGCTGACCTGGAAGCTTTTTTTCTGCCTCTTTCTCTTCTTCTTCTGCAGACTCCTCCTGGACTCGCTGATCTGTAGCGTGTATGCTGGTTATACTGACACCGCTTCCTGAACGCACCCTCCTACCCATACACACACATACATCAATTAAAATAACATAACATCACACGTCATAATAAATTAAACAATTACTTATTTTATAGCGTCGCACAACCTAGATATGAGAACACAATAACCTAAAAATGATCAACCAAGGAACCACTATAGATAGTGGGTGTTTTTTTTGTTTTTTTTAAAATATACATTCTCAGATTTGAATTCAAGCCATATTGTATGTCTAAAGGAGCATAAACAATGTCTGATTTTGTTAGAAACAAATAAAATGATGTGTTTATTTCAGATGGTGATTTTGACCTGAAAGTCGGGGGAAGAAGGTCCGGTGGGAGCAGAGGTGGGAGGGGCAGGCCAGACATGGCCATGTCAATCAAGTGCATGGCCAAAATAAACTCCTCAGCTGTGAGCTTTCCGTCCTGATCGATGTCCGATAGGTTCCTACAGCAACCGCACAGTCAGGGCACAAAATTAAGTGTGTGTTTTTTTTGGTTGTCTTTTTTTTTTTTAAAGATAATTTACATACACTAATATTTAAGCATTTTGCCCTTTTTGTTTTAAAGCTGCAGTGTGCAATGTTACTGTTTAAAGGTAATGTAGTAGCATTATTAAATCAATAGAATAAAATGAAAACACACACACACACACACACACACACATACACACACACACACACACACACACACACACACACACACACACACA
>JANDJT010000154.1:11121368-11127106 GCA_024331685.1 Stegophilus panzeri | reverse complement strand
TAACATATGGGTTTATGAGATTTGCAAATCATTGCATTCTGTTTCTATTTACATTTTACACAGCGTCCTAACTTTTTCGGAATCGGGGTCGTAGAATATAGGTTGATTTAAATGCTTCATAAAGTCAGCAGGAGTGTGCGGCACAACTGATGTTACAAAATGGAATATAATGGAGGTCTACTCTATATATAGTCCAAGTGTAATTCCCCCCCTCACCAAATGGTAGCCAGCTGGGTCTGTGGTAAACTGGACTGCATGAGAATAGTCCTAGCCTGTGGTCCTGAGAAGAGGAGACAGAAAGAGAAAGAGAGAAATGAGAAGAGAGCCCGACAATGCTGACTCTGGTGTCTTCAGGATCCGCCTCACTTCACTGACTCATCAGAAGGGTTGTAGTCAGAGCGGTTAACTTACACACACACACACACACACACACACACACAGGAAAAAGAATTTCACGTTTAGTTAACTGCACAGCGAGTCAATTTGGAAAACACTAGAATGAAAAATCTTTGCATTCCATGCATCTTCTCACATCGACTCTTTCATAACATGGAATACCGGAGTGCTTGAATACTGGAATCTAACAAACCCACTGGGTGTGTGTTACCTGTAAGATGGCCGCTCATCATCTTGTCATGGCTGTTGAAGAGTTGGCGATACTTTAGCCGTGACGACTGGGGCACGGCCCAATCGGTGGGTACAGGGGCCGCAGGAGCACTAAAGACAGAACGGCGGATTCAGAGGATGCTTGGAAGTGTGTGTGGGTGTTCACCCACATGTTGAATGGAGGCTCACCTGGGTGTCTCAAAAGACTGGCCTTTGGGAAGTTTGGCACTGGAGCGGTTGAAAGAAGAGGTTTTGTGGACAGCTGTGGCTGAGAGAAAAGAGAAAAAAGAGAAAAAAAAGGGACATAAAACATAAGAGGAATACTTCATCCATAAAAAAATAAAAATAAACAATACTGTTGCTAATAATGAATAGATGTTTGCAATGAACTGGCCAGCATGATAACTGGTAGAGTTTTATACAGCAGCTTCTCACCTGGGTGTGAAAAGCCTGATATGGGCTGCATCATCGAAGGGGTTCCATTGGCCATAGGAGGTACAGGAGGAGTCACAGACGACACCAATGGGGGTGACATGCCCATCCCGGGTACCCCAGGAGGAAGAGGTGGGAGGGGCATGGGTGGCACTGCTGGTAAACCCGTCATGGGGCCCATACTGGGCATTCCTAAGAACAGCACAGAAGTCCGCATTCAAGTCTTGGCATACGAGAATGATTGTTATTATCCCTACGAGGTGACACTTTGGATGTATGAAATAGTTTTTATACAGGTAAAATCTCATCGGTAATAATATTAACATATAACAACACTCTTTAAAGGAGCAGTATGTAATTTTGTGAGATGAACTGCAATTCCAACGAAAACATCACCAAGCCTTCACTTTCCAACCATACAGTCATGTGGGGGAGGACACACCATGGAAAGTGTTGGCTTTTTTTTTTTTTTACATAATTTGTACAAGCAAACATTTGATCCTCTTTGAAATGGCGCTGTCCAAATATGTAATAAATAAATAAATAAATAAATAAATAAAAAGAAAGAAAGGAAGAAAAAAAAAAACAAAAAAAAACCCACCCAACAATTTCCATGGGGTGTACTTATTTTTTCACATGACCGTATACAGCACAAGAGTTGGTAGATTATTTTACTATTACAGGTCTGGGAACACTTTTCAAAAATACAACAGTTATCTTGTCTTAAAATAGTAGCCAAAAACCTCAAATACCCCTAGTGGTCCTCTCATCGACATTAAACCACACAAGGAAGTGTGTTTCGCCTGGAAAATGTGCTACGTGTCAGAGAGCAGGAACGTTTTGAATACTGCACCACGTATAAATCATGCATAGAGTATCGCAAGTCATTAAGCTAAATTATTCATCCGTTAAGATGGTAATGACTCATCTCTTTAGTATGCTGTTACCGAAAGGAGCTGGAGGAGGTAAAGAGAGAGGCGGCTGCTTCATGGAAGGGGGCAGGCTCGGGGGCAGCGGATGGCCCTGCAGCTTCAGCTTGATTAGCTTCATGGCGATGGAGAACTCGTGCATATCCATCTTGCCATCGTTGTTCATGTCGGCCAGACCCCTGAGGTACAGAAAGGCATTCAGGAAAACTTGCTTATGGTTGCTTTCAATATTTATTGATCAATTAACTGTTAACATAAGTAATGAAGGAGACTGAAAACCCTATTAAGAAGTGTCAAGGTGAGAACTACAAAAACTATGTCAGAACTTTTATCCATTAAAACAGATGAGTTAGAGGCTTTAAATGTGAAGGCGAGTATTACAGGCCAAAATGAGGTCACACATAATATAGGACAATGACTGTATAGAAATAACGTAGTTTGAAGAGACTGCCTGAACACACTCGTACCATATCTGGGCCAGAACAGGGGCAGGTAAGCCTGACTGCAGGAAAAAATTCTTGGCCTGGTCACCTACAAAGAAACAAAACGGAAAGCATTTATTACACAGAAAGCAAAACGCAATATAAACATGGCAATCCAGAACATGGTACTAAGGTCAGAACAATATAAGCATGTGATTCAAACCTATAAAAACCATAAAAGCTTTAAGCTAAAAAGTGCCATCGCAGCTTTTATGCGCAATTATGATGTGAAGTGTGGAGAGTTTTTATATACGCTGATATAAAAATGCCCTGCCGTTACAAGCAGGTGAGGAATCAAGCGATCCACCCAGCAGAGCTTGTGTAAGCAAGATGAAGATAAAAATGTAGCTAGGTAGCACGTATTACAGACGATCTGCAGGCACGGCGATGTTAAAAGCAAAAATCGGCAGGAACGTTAACGTTTTTTCCTCAGATGAATTAGTACATTTCTTCGTACAGATACTACACTGAGAAAATCCGAAGTTATCGGAAAATGAGAAAGTCGACACCGCTAGAGTGAACCTTTCACATGGAATATTCTCAAATATAAGCGCATCTGAACCCAACGGTAATGTAAAACCAACAGTAAAAATGTTGGACTTTAAATATTAAGGAAATTTTATGTCTTGTACAATTTCTCAGGAATTTATGGACAAATCAGAGGGAAATGATGTTTGTGAAATTGTGTCTCGTTTCCAACATCACGCCCGGGTTCCAGAGTTTCCGCTAGGAGATTTTATAATAAAAATAATTCGGTGTTTTGTGCTGTTTGCACTGTAACGTTTCGGACTATTCATGGTATATGTGATTGTAGGGGTGGGGGCGTGGTCGGGCGTCAGCTGTGGAAGGAGAGGAGGCGGGCCGAATCGGCAGGTAACGTGTGATTCTGACCTGTGCTGGATCAGCCCGAGTTTACCTGTGTGTGTTTTCAGTGCCTCTCGTAACTAACGAAAGAGCGAGCGAGCAAGAGAGATAGAAAGAGTGTGAGAGAGAGAGAGAGAGAGAAAGAGAGAGAGAGAAAGAGAGAGAGAGAAAAAGAAAGAGAGAGAGAGAGAGAAAGAGAGAAAAAGAAAGACAGAAAGAGAGAGAGAAAGAGAGAGAGAAAGAGAGAAAAAGAAAGACAGAAAGAGAGAGAGAAAGAGACAGAAAGAGAGAGAGAGAGAAAGAGAGAGAGAGAGAAAGAGAGAGAGAGAGAGAGAAGAGAGAGAGAGAGAAGAGAGAGAGAGAAAGAGAGAAAGAGAGAGAGAGAGAGAGAAAAGGAAAGAGAGAGAGAGAGAGAGAGAGAGAAAGAGACGACCAGCACAAAGACGTGTGTGTGCGTGTGTGTTTGAATGATTTGAATAAAGTGAGTACACGTTACAGGAGCGTGTGAAATAGTATCTGCGCAGACACAGATCTTATTCAGGTGTGCAGTTGTGAACGTACTTTGTCTAATTGAAGTCTGCTTTGTGTTAATATTTTTACCGGACTCCGTGTCCGACAGGTTTTGATTTTATCGAACATTTGGAATTTTTAATGGTCAAAACCCCGGTATTTACCGGCTAATGGAAGCTCTGCTGTGTTCAACTCATACGCCTGAACTTAAAAAGTTATCTATTACACCACTTTATCTCAGAAACGTTCCTGTTTTATATGCAGGCTGTGTTCATTGTGATCGTTGTGGACAAAAATGCTCGACTTTGCTGTGGCTTTTTTCTAAATTTCCGATGCAACTCGTAGAGTTTTTCGTGCATTTTATTGTGGAAAACTACTTGAAATGGCGGAATTGTAGTTGCACGGAGTTGTTCTGCACGGTGTTTCGCAGTGGTGTTCGTTGGTAAATGAGACCTTTTAGCTGTACTCATGTCCGACGCACGTGAATCGAAGACGTCACATGATGTGTCTTGCCCCAAATCTGCGGAAAATCTGCTGTAATTTTGAAGAATTGCAAGCTCCTCTGAGTTTTCTGCGATCTGCAATCCTCGAGGGACTGATGTAGGAATTAAAGACAACCGTGTGCTCGATTATAGTGAAATAATCGACGATGCGGTCGTGTAATGCGGAGTTACAGTTACTTATAACCTGTGTGTTTTATTCCTCTTATACCACAGCAACTTCCCAATGATTATGATTTGATTACTCACACTTGAGTTACGTTTAAATGCGGTGCATTCGGTCTGAAACTGGACACGACTTCCAAAAATACGAAACAATCGTCTCCTCACAGAAAAGTTCATCATGTCCCTGACTGCACGTTTTTGTTGTTTTAAAACAACAAAAAAAAAAAACCCCAACACATTTTAAAATCTGTTTGTTATTTAAATTATTCTGCTCTACAAGTCCCTGTGAATGAAGTTGCTATGGAAACAATAACGTATTAAAACAAGTGCACTAATATAAACCCTGTGATTTGCCTTGCACGTCAGCACTACTGTCCACGCAGTCCTAATGCGTTTTGGTCTGAGCAGGCAGAACAAAACCACGTTTGCTTCTTCGCAGATTATATACATATATATATATATATACACACAAATATAAAATATACAGGAGCTCAATTGTGTGCATGCACGAGTATGAAGGGAGATTTTCTGCACTGACAGTAATGACAGGCGTATATGTATGAGCACACGGTCGCGACACACAGACCAACAAACTCCGCATCCTACTCCAACAGGATATGTCCTCGACCTCCGTCTGTCTGCTCTTTCCCCACACGAGTGCACAGAGAGCGCCTTTATACGCTTCCAAAAGCTAAAAACAGCCTCTCCCCCCTCTCTCGGCACGGCTGATTGTGGGCCAGCAGCCATACAGCTCCTCTCCAGCCAACACAAAGAAGATCTATCCTGCTCTGGGATCACCGTCAGGTCAACAACCTCTACTTCAGCTAGAATCTGCTCAGACAGCAGCGCTTACTCCAACAGTCCATCATCATATAACGTCAGACTCATCATAATTACAGCACTGCATGTCTTTTAATTAGGAAAAAAAAAAATATCTAAATGATTCGGCAGTGAGCCAGTTACTGTAAGCGTGGAAGTGGAATTACAAATAATTAAGTAATGCTAATAGCACAAGTACAGACATAAATTTATTCTTGAAGATTAAAAAGGAAAAAAACAAAAACAAACAAAAAAAAAACAACATTTTATTTCAACTGTAATTAAAGCAGAGCAGTTCAAACCTGCCAAATTTTAAAGGAACTGTTTAGCAATTTGAGAGCCATCTGCTGGCTGACAGGAGAATACAACAGCCATGAAAATGAATAAATAAATAAAAATGATAAACACCTCTCCCTCCCCTCAGCTGACCC
>JANDJT010000154.1:11113868-11116368 GCA_024331685.1 Stegophilus panzeri | reverse complement strand
CACACACACACTGGAATGTTTACCGATATATCTAATGGAAACGCAAGTTATTCATACAATTTCACAAGTGTCAACAAAATCTTTTTTGTGTTTAACTTTAGTGTGTAAATTCTATGTTGGCACTTCTAACGTTGTGAAAAAATAGTTTAGAAACTGTTTGTCAAGAAAAATGCCATTTACGCAAAATATATATATATATATATATAAATAATTTACATATTGTGTCCTCACAACAGGAGGTACAATTGGACGGATAAGGAGACTCTACAATTCCTCGTGAAGTGGACCCATGGGCTTCGGCGCACAAGGGCGGTTACTTGGAGCCGTATCATACGAGCAGCTGCTCCATTCTGAGGTCATCTGTTCTGATATTTCACACAACTGAAATTATTTGTGAAATTAAAATGAATTCACTGTCTCCAAACTCTCT
Organism: Stegophilus panzeri; assembly: GCA_024331685.1. Classification (NCBI taxonomy): domain Eukaryota; kingdom Metazoa; phylum Chordata; class Actinopteri; order Siluriformes; family Trichomycteridae; genus Stegophilus; species Stegophilus panzeri. The sequence goes on along the minus strand of JANDJT010000154.1, from coordinate 11,115,938 downwards.
CCATTTGACAAAGATTTGAGGACACGTGGGACGCAATCTGCGATGTACACAAAATTATGTACGGAAACGGCTCGAGGGCAGATTTCTTTTGCGATACACCAAAACTTCTGCGACAATTTGTTGTCGTTTTTTTACGGATGACGTCATCACGCGCACCATTTTATCGGTAAAAGGTCAATTGGATGGAAACAGACAGGAGACAGCAATTATCGCAAATTTATTCATTTAAAAAAAATAAATAAACAAAAAAAGTAGATGGAAACTTGGCTTATGGCACCATATTCTTTTGCCTTAATTGAATAGCTAGTCTTATTTGCTTTAATTTATGAATCTGCTTTGGATTGCTTTCTTTCAAGGGAAGAAATAAATACGGGGGTTAAACTCGACGAAGTAACCCGTATATGAATTATGTAAAATGATATGAAATGAAGCCGACTGACTGAGGTTAATATTAGCGAACAGGTAAATTTGCGCATATTCAGGCGCTCCTGCAGGACGTGAATGTTTTCGCAAACGAACTGGATTTTCATTACAAATGTCTTCTGTAAATGCACCCGTGAATGATTTATGGAAATAATGATATAGTTCTAAGGATATTTTAGACACAAGCTTATTGGGCCTCATTCATCAAACCAAATATAAACGGATTTATTTGTTTATATTTGGTTTGATGAATGAGGCCCAATAAAGCTTGTGTCTAAAATATCCTTACAACGATATCATTATTTAGCTCTATATAATATGTGCATCGATATAGTAATCTGTTTATAGTTTAGCCTAATTAATATAGATTTCATTCATCTAAAGCATGATGCCCAACCCTCAACCCATGTAATACTGTATTAATACAGCACTTTCAAAGTAGATAACTACATAAATAGATATAGATAGATTTTTTTTAAAAACTTTGGAATATATTAATGCATGTGTGAGAAACTTTCACTACTCCAGAAAATCACTGTGAGGTGTTTAATATGGAGAGCTGTTGGATAAAGAGCTTGACGCCACACAGAAAGCATTCAGCTGTACTGATTAAACACAGCTCTAGTCAGTCAGTGTCTCTCTCTCTCTCTCTCTCTCTCTCTCTCTAACACTGCAGTGTGAGCGACGCTGTCACACTCACGGCTAAACTGGATCTTGTCACGGCCTTGCTAATGGTAGAGCGCGCGCGCGCGCGTGTGTGTGTGTGTGTGTGTGTGCGCGCGTCGTCTTTGAGTGTCTGACCTACTTTTTTCCTCTGTTGCACTTTCTTCTAATTCTAATGAGGCTTAGCTGGGGACAATGCTCTTCATCACAGCACTCTAAATGAAAGCTCAGAGTATTTATTGGTCTCGGATCAGCATTTACAGCGAGACTACACGCTCTGCGCGATCTCGTATCTCAGTCTCGCAGAAGGCCACACCCTGCTGCAGAGCAAAGAACCATTCGCTGATGATGTCATACGTCTACAATGTTGCAATTGGATGAAGCAATTTTAGCAGGAACTGTGTGAAATCAAATGGCTGCTGGATTAGACGACGAAGAACACAAACCAACTCGCACTTTTCATAGAGTTATTATTACACACTGTAACGCTGCATGGAAATGTGTGAGAGAAATCACACTATGGGGGGGGAAACAAAAAAAAACAAAAAAAAACAAACAAAAAAAAAACCAGGTCTCACAGGTGTTCATAGGGAAAAAATAAAATAAAACACCCAGAATGTTCAACAGTAAACAATGTTCAAAAGTAATTAGTCAGTAAACATAAAAAATAAAATAAAATAAAATAAAATGTTTTGGGGAATTCTTTTTTTCCTTCCCCCAACACTATTTTAACACAGGTCATCTAATGTAATCAGCTAAACGTACAGCCAAGGTAAAGGAGTCCAGGGGGACGCTGAGATGTCAACATTTTCAAAAACACAAACTTTTCTCACACATGAAAATAATTAACACGATCCGGGAAAGAGTTTTCAAAAGATTCGTTTTCAATGACTCAAAACATTGCCTTTGTGTTGAACGAGAGGCAGAGAGAGAAAAACACACACACACACACACACACACACACACACACACACACACATATAC
>JANDJT010000154.1:11090648-11104353 GCA_024331685.1 Stegophilus panzeri | reverse complement strand
ATATAACATATACACACACTAATACACTTTTCTATAAAGTATTAGTAATAAAGTTTTCCTGTCATTGGATGATGCATTTCTAAATGGGTGATTAATACCATGAAACTGTGATGTTTTTAGTCTAGGTGTGAAATTTTCAGCCTTAATTCAATGAAACATCACCATGGCGATTTCCCAAAATCCCACACATCAGCGTTTTGCATGCATTACTTTGCAACCACACACCCAACCCTTGCATGAGACAGAATGTACACTAGACTTTAAAGGTGCATTAGGTAAGATTAGCCTTTTTTCTCCCGAAGATTAAGTGTCTAACGGTTCGACGTTTAAATGGTTTTTCTTTTAAGTCCTTGAGCCCATTCACACCCATGTTCGCGATGCTCCGCCCCCAGGACCTACAGTAGCTATGTTTCCATCAAAGTTGCGAACGTAACTTCTGCGTAAAATTGAAATATCGCATAAAGCATTTGTGAATAAAGCACTGTTTCCGTCCCAGGGAAGTCACTGTGGCTCTTTTCCCCCCAGTATAATAAATGACCTGCGGACGAAACGAACCTCATGTTTTCTCGTGATCGGAGACGGATGCATAATATTTGGGAAAGGAACGATGTTACAGTGAGGAAATTACTGGTAATTCTGGTGTTACTGGGTGGGGGACGGAGGGGGGGTGTTGGTACTTTTCCCTCTTTTCCCCCATGCTTTTAAATCTCTTATGAATGCCCGTGAGGACATGCACATTTCACTTTTGCTTTCAAATTAGCAGCAATTCGTGTGTGGCAATTGCTTGAATAGTGGATTCGTTATTAATTTTAACAAAAAACACAACAAAACAGTACAATGACAAACTCGCTTATATTAACGGCCCAAACACCGTGTAACACCGGCTATCGCAGCAAGACTAGAAACGAATCAGTGTGTGTGACAGTTCTGGGAGGTAATTATACCAAATCGTTTCGATGACAGACTTTTGGCTCAGACATTTCAGAAGGACGAAAACAACATTTGAGATATTTTGCAACGAGATCAGTCCGCTGATTAATCCAGTTATATCGACAGAAAAACTCGTTTCTGAGCCAATTATCCACTCACACGATCTGCTGCCACAAAGTCATGAGTTTTTGTTTTTTTTCCACGATACTCATCGAGGAATTTATTCGGTCAACATGCTTCCATCATAATTTATGCACGTCAGTTTTATTCGAAGAGAAAAATTATACGCCTCAATTGAACTTGAATTTTTCCGTGCTCGTTATGCGACATCCCAAAATTCACATAAAAATGTGTGGGTGGAAAAACACAGCTAGTGTCTGTGAAATAATGACTGACAAGAGGGTCAACAAACACAAACAAGCTTTCCGGACCGGAAGTCCGTTTTCCAAACGGGTTTCTCAGCGACTTAATACACTTTAATTAAAAGTACACCTATTATGGTTTTGAAACGTGCCTAATTTTGTTTGAGAGTTCAAAGGTCATCCAAGGTCAAAAAACACTTTAATGTGCTCATAATTAGAACTGCAGCATTACCTTTTGTTCCCAGTGTCACAAACGACTCCTTAAATGATCTGTTCGAAAAGATTCATTCTAAACTCCTCCTTTCAGCGAGCATACTCTGCTCTGATTGGTCAGCTGTCCCAGTCTGTTCTGATTGGTCTACCGCTGTCAGCGAGCAGCCAATGAAGACCAGAGGCGGGGCTTTTTGTTACAAACCTATGTAGATAAGTACTGCAAGTATAAAGTCTGGAATTACTAACGACTCCTTTCAGAATTGGTTCCTTCTTTTGGGAGTCAAAAACTTTGCAGACTTTTTTTTTTTTTTTTTCTTTCTTACATTCACAAACAGCTCTAACACACACTACATGAAAGGTAATATTTGGAAAAACCATAATAGGTGCACTTTAAAGCCAGGATTTAATTAATCCCTTGTTTTTTTGTTGTTGTTGTTGTTGTTTTTTTTTGTAGAAAACAATTCTCATATTGCACCTTTAAGAGTACAGCTGTCTCTCCTGCACAAGCAGGAAGAATTTTATAAACAGATGACTACATTCTGCACAAACTAACTCCATTCAGCAGTCCAGGACAGAGTTCAGTACAACTAGTCTCTTTCTCACACACACACACACACACACACACACTCCTCATCAGCTATCACCGTCACCAGCCCGTAATTATTCATAGCATGTTCTTCACCGGGCATGGGCGTAGATTAGATTAATGTCGGTAGAAGTGCTTCTCAGTGGTGTATTAGCCGCTAGGTAGAGAGTTAGCAGAATCCCAGCTAAGGTCATGCACTACACACAGCTAACCTTCATCAACACAGAAAACCAACCCGTCTCTAAACACCCTGACTAAACCCTCACTGATCTTAATGATAATGATCATCTAAATCTGATGAGGATGCAGAAAACAGGACATGCAGCTCCTAGCTAGCGTTAGCAGCTCTGCTCCGTTAATCTACTCAGATGAAAGAAAGGCTACGTTTAATCACGACAGAAAATCCCCCCACAAGACTGTTTGATAATGTATCGGGTTTAAATCGCTGATTTAAAAAAAAAAATATATATATATATATATAAAAAAAAAAAAAAATAATAATAATAATAATAATAATAGTAATAATAATAAAAACGTTAGCTATGATGAGAACAAATCTCTCACGTCCTAAAAATCCTCAGCCCTAGCGCACTAAAGAGTACGCAGTGGCGACCCAGGGCTGTACTCGGTAGTGCACACTGTGTAGTGTGGAAGTATGCAGATGTAGCCGTAGCCGTGGCACGCAGCGCGAGCGCCACTACGGTGATTTTCTCCTCACAACGACGGTAGCTAAGGCGCTTGTCAAGGAAGGAAAAAAAAGAAAAGAAAATAAAGGATACGCGGCCTGTGAGGGAACATTTCTCTTACCTCATCGTTCATTTTCCATCTTATAGAAGTTGTTGGTTGTGGGAACAAACCAAAAAAAGGCGCCGAATCAAATTAAATCCTTTTTAATTGATGAATTATCTCGTTTTTTCCCCCTTTACTCCCCGCTCTCTACCCTCCCTGCAGCCGCCGGATGGCTTCACTACGCAATGTTGGAAATTTCTCAAGTATCGCGAGATTGCGCGAGACGACGATGACGTCATTGTTTGGATCACAGGAGGTGATCATCATCATCATCCAGGAAGGGAAATAGGTATCTTGCAAAAATAAAAATAAATAAAAGGTACTGCTGTATTTATAAAGCGTTTGTGTTATTTATTAAATAAGTAGATTTACCAACGCTGGAGGTTTGTTACACTGATTTGATGTAGTCATTTGTGCAATTCGTTACGTTAGCTAGCCATTTTGGCGTTTTTAACGGTGTATTAATTAATAGGGAGGCTGTATCCCAAATCGATGCTTTTGGCGTCTGTAGTGCACTACACAGGCTATAAATCGTTATTGTATACTTAAATAAATAAGTAAAGGCATTGTGGATTCATGCAGGACTGTGACAGTTCAGCCTAGCTGCTTGTTTTATTTGGTATAATTGTGTTTGCGAAATTAAGTCAATGTTTCCAAATCCAGTCCTGGAAAGCCCTTGCTCTGAATAGTATTTAACCACTAATCTAACTCTGTCACAATTTATCACCTGGATCAAGTACACCAAAATTGTGAAGATCATGTGATCAGCAGGATTCATTGGATTAAATGTTGTTTCTCACTGAACCTTTTTGCTAGAAATCCAGAATGAAAGGGCTGTACTGCAAGCTGGGTGAAGCCAAGGAGCTGAAGTTTATTATACAGGAGACAGTGAGTATCGACAGCATTGTGCATTGCAGCATAGGTAGTTTCACATTAGAACAAGACACTTTATCAGGTAACCCTACTGTATATAGGTATACAAATACCGACTGAAGCAGATCTGTCACTATACATAACGTCAGCCTCCTTCTCCTACCTCCATCAGTAGAAAGGGGCCAATACGTCATGAGCATGTATAATTTGGGTGGCAATTTATTTTGCTCATATTTTTTAAATTTGAAAAGCATTAATTAAAAGTGTTCGTTAATTAATGGTTAATTAAAATGACAGGAATCCACTTTATTTATGCAGATGTCCTGACTTTCAAAAGGACAATACATGAACGTTGTTGCTTTTCAGTACAGTAATGCTTTTCGGTGGCACGAAGAAAATGTGCTACACTGAAAAGCAAAACCTTCACTGCATTAGGTCATTTGACCTCTTCGGTGTAAAAGAATAATCAAGGAATTGAATTCTCATGTCCAGAGTGTATGTAATCTATCCCTTTGCGTTGTGCTTCACTTCCATCACTGTGTAGAAACCGTGCCACACTGAAATGCAATCACTGTCCAATCAGAGATCTAAGCAATACTCGGGATTGTGGTCATGAGCAGGGGCTGGCTGCATCTGGGAGCTTGAGTTTTACTTTCCATATAAAGGATCATTATCATACCTTTTGTATGATACCTGCCTAATATTGTAAGTAGTAGTAATAAGTCAAAGTAACATCCACATGAATGCCAGGACCCAGGGTTTCCCAGCAGGACATTTCCCAGAGTATCACACTTCCTCCGCCAGCTTGCCTTCTTCCCATAGTGCATCCTGGTGCCATTTCTTCCCCAGGTAAGCGACGCACACGCATCTGACCATCTATATGATGTGAAGGAAATCCTGATTCATCAGACCAGGCCACCCTCTTCCATTGCTTCATGGTCCAGTTCTGATGCTCACGTGCCCATTTTAGGTGCTTTCAGCAGTGGACAGGGGTCAGCATGGGTACTCTGACCCGTCTGTGGTGACATAACCGCATAATCAGAAGCTGCGATGCACTGTGTGTTCTAACACCTTTCTGTCATAGCCAGAGTAGCATAGTTAATTATTCATAATTGATTAATTATACAGTGCTGCTGTAGCTCTTCTGTGGGATCAGACCAGACAGGCTAGCCTTCGCTCCTTGGGTGCCCATGACCCTGTCACCGGTTCACTGGTTGTCCTTCCTTGGATCAATTTTGGTATGTACTAACCACTGCAGCCCAGGGAACACCTCACAAGACCTGCCATTTTGGAGATGCTGTGATCCAGTGGTTTAGCCTTCATAATTTTGCCCTTGTCAGAATCGCTCAGATCCTTACACTTGCCCATTTTTCCTGCTTCCACACATCAACTTTAAGAACTGACTGTTCACTTGCTGCTGGGGTGCTGCCCCACCCCTTGACAGGTGCCATTGTAATGAGATAATCAATTTTATTCACTTCACCTGTCAGTGCTTTTTATGTTATTGCTGATCTGTGTATGTCTACAGTATAAAGTGCACCTATATGCTAGGTTTACCTGATGCAATAGCCAATAAGTGTAGTTCTTGTACTATTACTAGTTATTCAAATATTCTCATTGTGTCTGTTGTCTTTATTAACAGAGTATAGCTGCAACTATTGGTGATCATCAAGTCAAAGTTCAAGTCAAAGGCTGTTCGCTTAGTCCTGTGGACGTTAAGGTGACTGCTCACTCGGTCAATCTGCCATGACATGACTCTTTCCCCCAGATTTCAGTGTGTAGATCACACCAGCACAAACAAATCTGTCTGTTTTTCAGCTGCGTGAGGATTTAAAGCTGCAGAGGGAACATGTCCCAGTCGGTCGAGAGATGGCAGGAGTCGTGCTCCAAGGTTACATTTCTAATCTTGCCTTGACATTTTGTCGAATCATCTATACACATTTCTTGTCATTTCAGTGTAACAGTTTTATCTTGTCAACAATGCAGTGGGACCCAAAGTGACCTTTTTCCAGCCTGATGATGAAGTTGTGGGTAGGAACTGTATGATTGGCCAATGCATGACTGGGAACTCTGTAATGCATGACATTTATTATTCATTTTTAAAATCTATTTTAAAATAATTTTTCAGGTATTCTTCCTCTGGATGCTGAGATGTCTGGCCTTTGCGATGTCGTCCTTGTGGATGAATATAATTTAGGTCAATTCAGTGACAGACTGTCACTAATGACATTAATACGAGAAGTATTTAGCTGCACCATGCTGCTAGTATGTATGTCTCACAATAGTGTGTGGGTGTGTGTTTGGACAGTTCAGAAACCCGAGAAGGTTAGCTGGTTTGAAGCTGCTGGAGCAATTAAAGATGGTCTCAGGGCCTACACAGCGCTACACACTCTGGCCCGCATGGCTGTCGGACACACGCTGCTTGTACTGGATGGGGCGAGTGTAAGTTAATGCCTGTTGTTTATTAAATAGGTTTCCTAAAGGAAGTACACCATGCTTGCAATGAACTAAAAATTATGACTAAAGGAAGGAAAGCAAAAAAAAGAATTAAAGATAAAAGAAGGAAAGGGAGAATCAGAGATCATTAGAAACACAAGGAGGATAGAAAAGGAGAGAAAAGCATAAAGAAAGAAAAAAAAAAGGAATAGTCTGAATTAAGCAGAAAGAAAACCAGAAAAAAATTGAAAAGAGAGTATGAAGAAGAGAAAACAAAGAAGAGGAAAAAGAGTAGCTTTACAGTGTGCACTTGCACTGTGTGTGTGTTTGTGTGTGTGTGTGTGTGTGTGTGTGTGTGTGTGGGTGGTTAATGTAGAAATGCTCTCCATTAAGCTCACTGGGATATTTCCAGCAGGCAATTACAGTTCAAACTGACAGACGTAACGTCACTGTTTTTAGTGAGACAAACTCAAACTGATTCACATGTCAAAAAGAATTCAGTGTGATACTAAAGATCTGTCATTTAAGCATTTACCAAGAACACATTCACCAGGTAGTAATAGACAGATCATTTGAAACTACAATCTAATTATAGTTAAAAGCTACAAAAAAAAAGCTTTGTAACCCTTTAATGTCATGAGCTTTTGAAGCTCGGCAAGATCAGATTAACGTTGTCATATGTTTCGATTTATAACATTGTTCGATTTTATCACACAGACAAAAGTAATTGTCAGAAATATGGAAGTATAATAGTGCCAAATGTCCTGAAGGCAAAATGGCATGTTGAATTACATAAATTGAATAAAAACATATCGCAATAACAATACTTGAATTTTTCTGCCCAGCAATTTGACCCAGATTGAAAAAACAAAACCACAGCAATATCAGTGCTTGAATTAGTTTCCTCTGCAATTCATTGGGTTTGTATATTTTGATTGAAAACAAAATTCCAGCATTAAAAATTCAATGCACACATATTCACCTTCCTAAAATACAGTTCCAAAATATTCAGTTGTTAATATACCATCTTCATTATTCATCAGGTAATATTTCAACACATTATTTTTCAACCTCACAAATTCAGGCTGCTAAGATGCAGGTCTTAAAATTCAAGCCTTCACATCATTTGGCACTATTATACTTCCATACAGAAACTATAGTCTTGTCTTTCCAATGAGCAAAATTAAACGAGTTAATAAGTTAAATGGCTGGTTGCTTGGGCACAAGGAGGTTGTGTTGGCAGGAAGGAAATTTCAGCAGCTGAAATAAAGTCAGCCAGGAGAAAATGGCTGAATAAGAAATCCAGTCAAAGGACTGTGGAAAAACCAACAGTTGGATGTTATATTTACCAAAGAAGCTGTAGCTAATAGAACAAATGAGCTAATTCATAAATAAGGGGCTTTAAAAACCATTTGGTTCAAGCAGAAGGAGAACAATAATGAGTATGAGGAATAACAATATAATGTCTGCCTTGTAAGCACTGTAATAACCAAGCTATTACAACAGTACCTGGTGTTATAATACCTGAGTGACTCTGGAAAATGAGAAAACGGATAAAATGTAAAGTCTTTGGGGGAAAAAAGTGTTTTTTACTGTAGCTCGAACTCCTCTGCAGCACAATGTATCCCTGCACTACACTACAATATTCACACTGTTCTGTAACATACTGTAAACAGTAGTTATTTTATTTCTGTTTCCTCAGACCCTACATGCACAGTTATTATATATTTTCACTTCTTCATCTTTGGTTACTTTCACGATTGCTTCATTATTTTTATCGAATCTTTTACTTGGAGGTTTCCGTAATGTTGAATAAAATGTCCCTTAGTTAAATGTCTGTTTTCTTGAATATTGTTAATAATGCGTGCACTTGTATGGTCTCTTTAGTATCTAACATGTCACACCACAAGAAGTTCCTCGTATGTGTAACATACTCGGAGAAGTAGAGAGATTCTGATTCTGCCACTGAAATTGCATATTTGAATGCATTTTCACTTCAGCTGACATCTCATATTTCTTATTTAAAATGGCTGTCTAGATCATGTCACGCATGGGAATCTGTCTACCTGTATTTATTATGTATCATTATCTTACTGGGAGAATCTCATTGACATAAAATTTCTTTTCAGCGGTAACTCAGAGGTTACGAGGCTGCTGTAGCTGGAATTCTGACCAGATTTGGGATTCTTATGGTTTTAAATGTTAAATTATTGTTTTCATACAATTCTTGAAATATTCTAATTGTTTCATTGGTGTATATTGGTGCTAATTTAAACTTACCAGTCCTCTATAAGATGATTAAAAGTCTATGAAGAACTTCTAATATTTCAGTACAAATTGTGATCAGATGATAACTAGGGAAGGAAAGGTTTTTAACTTACCCATGCACCTTTGCACATGTTTTATGTATTTAGCCCTTTGGAGTGCTGGCCATCCAGCTAGCCCATTACCACGGGGTGAAAGTCCTCACTACTGCCATATCCCCGGACGACCATAAGTTTCTGGAACATCTTCGACCGAGTGTAGGTAAGAAGGTGAAACGTAATTCTGTGATGCTTTGATTCTTTCAAAGATAGTCATTCATTGGCTATCCTTACCTTATCCTTTATCACTATGTCTTTAGCACTTTAATTTTCCTCTATCTTCTGATCTCTCTCCTTGCTTTCACTCGAACAAGGTGTGCTAGAATCACTTGTAGGTGAGTGTTTAATGGTCTGAGTGCCTGACTTGGGGACGTGTCAACGATAATACTGTTAGATTACACTTTCACTCATTAAGTTGCTCATTTTTGTAAATAAAGCCAGGGTGATTGGAGTCTGGGACTCAAAAGTGGACCTAGTGGACTCATGCCTGGAAGAGACTGGAGGACTTGGGGTGGACATAGTCATTGATGCAGGAGGTACTTAAACCAGATTTGTCCATTACCAAGGAGCATTTAACAACGAACAGGCTGCTGTCAGACATTTGTCTGTTTTCCTGTCCAACCAGTGAGGCTTTACGAAGATGAACCGGAGGTCAAGAAACATCTCCCACACAAGCATGACATCATCTCTCTTCTTGCAGTTGGGGGTCACTGGGTCACTACAGAAGATAACTTGCAGGTGAATAATTAACCATGCTACTCTGACATTACTCTAAAGCAATGCCATTATCAATCAGCTGATATACTGTAAGACCCAAGACAAACTGAGATACACCTCTGTTTGTCAGTAATGTTTCTATCGCTGTTTGTTCTGTTCAGCTGGATCCTCCAGACAGTCGCACTCTCTTCTTGAAGGCCGCCTCCATCTCCTTTCTAAATGAAGAAGTGTGGGAAGCGTCCATGGCCAGACAGGGCCGATATCTCCGTATCCTTATGAAACCACGCGGGCCATCGTGCAGTTCAACCTTTATTCAATTTGTACTGGCCAAGATGCTCAAATGACTACTATAAAAGCATGGATCTGATTGTCGCCTTCTTATCGCAATTTTTTTTTAGCTCTAAAATGTTTTAATCAGATCCATAATCTTTTCCTCGTATAAATAGTTTTCTTTCGTATATAAACAAAATTGCCAATTCGGTATGTATTCTTAGAGATTTATTCGCGTGAATGTGTCCTGGATCTTTCTCTTAATTTTGTCTATGGGATGTTTTCATATTTGATGTTTATTAAAAGATGTTAATAAGGAAAAAATGTAATATGATACGTCAAGATGTTTTGATGATATATAAGATGCATATCAATACTTACATTGTAGAAAAAGTTTACAAAAACTTCATTTAAACAATATGTAACAAATAAAACGTGGTTCGGTGTACTGTTATAGAAAAATAGTCAACGCATGGTGTGCTGTGGCCCGACACAAGGCAGAGTTACCGTTACCACCCAGACGTTAATTATCTTCCTATAACAGTGCATCTTAAAGCATTTTATTCCTCTTAAACAACAGCAATTTACCACCAGTTACATTTTTTAAAAACGTAAAAAAATTAATGAATGACACGGCCTTCTTTTTACTGGTTATAGTTACATTTAATGTTGTGGAACATCCGCAAGACAAGTTAGCTTCTGTTATCACGTACTTTATAGCAGCTATAAACATTTATTCTCAGAACAGCCTTTTTTTTTTTCTTTCTCTTGAAGACACTGGAGACTCCTTCCATAATTGTTAAGCAAACATCTCTTCACAATATCAACAATTGTACATTCTTCTTTGTTAAATAACACACTTTTTAAAAAATCTGTTTATTAATAGTTTTACCTTAGTGTAGAAAGGATGATTTCCATCCCTAAACGCGTCCACAGTCCATCCTGAATACAGACATACATTTTTTTAGGCCAAGTATAAACATGACAAAGTTTGAAATGAAACTTTGCAGTTCTGGTAATGCAGCTTCGAGCTTACAGTAGGCATATGGCTGAATTATGTTTGAGCCTGGAGGAAGTTTTTGTTCTGTCCTTGGGCTATTAGACTGCTGTTGTATCCATGCGACAGCCTGCTGAAACTGGGTTATATGCCTTCAGCGATTTCTCTCAGATATTATGAAGGACGTAGTGGAGAAGCTATCAACAGGCATTTTCAGGTAAGATTAAAATCAATATGGAGTGTTAATAAATTAATTACATGGTAGTACATCTTGAGAGTACTGCAAGTATTATCTGTAGTTCTAACACTGAGTGACTTCAGCAGTAAGTTATAATTTTTGTATCATGAATAATGATATGATGAAATATTTATGTAGACAGTCCATAAAAATATCATGAGAACATTTCTTTTAAAGTAGTACTAATGTTTTGCTACCATTTTGTTCTTTATTAAACTTAAATACGTGTTGTGTACGTGTCATTTCACCCAGCGTTGTGGGTAATACATATAAAAGTGATAAATATATCAAATATATATATACTTGAAGATAGAAACATTTACGTGATGTTTTAAATCTTTTGCAGGCCAGTGTTGGAAAACCCTGTGCCGTTGTACGAAGCCACGGTTTCTATGGAGATGGTGCAGAGACGGCAAGTCAGAAAGCGAATTGTGGTGAAGCTTTAAATATCCCAGAACTACAAGGTCCATCATTGATGATAAAATGATAAAATGACTATAAGTAAAAACTAAATACAAATATGCTGCTTTTTTTCAGCAGTCATTAATGTGTGTTTCTCCAGACAGATAGCAAAAGATTACGATTTAAAAGAATTCTATACAAATGTTCAGATATTAAATCTTTTGTAATTATCATTATTAAGGCTGCGTGTCTTATTTGTTTGCGGTGTTGGTTAGAAATGCACTATGAACCTGCTAAAAGGGAAAATAGAGAATAAACTGATTAACTTTTTTTGTATGGCACACTGTAAAATTGTACACTGAACAGATCGACATACTAAAAGAGTTTTTAGTTTTTAAGGCCTGCTTTTCCTCATCTGTACATTTTATTTGTAGCACCAATGGCTTTGTTAGAGAAGACTCTGGGTAGAAGGTACTCTACACCAATCTAGGACTAGTTTTATCCAAAACATGCCCTAGTTTAGTATTAAAATCTGGGGCTTGTCAAATCATGCATAGCTACTTGAAAATTTGCATTTACGTATTGGGTTAAAGCAGTGTTTCTTCCCAATACCAAAAATGGTAAACGTACCTGTAAGAGGTGTAACGCTTTTATTCAAACTAAAAAAAAACAACAATAATTCTGTCATCTGTTCTAAGTAATTTGTACTTTGATTGGATAATGTGTGCTTACTCTAACTACTTCTACGATTTTGGGGGGGAAATGGATGATAGAGTAAATAATCTACCTTGTTCATATTCATTACATCCGTGACTGTATTTCACGTGCAGCTTCTCAATCGCTGTTGATGACGGGTTACGGATGTAACCGTGCCATAGGCTGTAAATATGAGCTCTAACGCACATGCAATCTAGAGGGCAATTCACTCACACTAATAGGCTGCATGAATCTACTCTCTGGGTTAGAATAAAATCAACCCCAGTGTATGTCATTTTCTTACAACTACCACTGGTGGTGCTGTAGTGCTTAGCTACACAAAGGTACAAAACAATCCACTTTAAGACATTTGTTAACAGCAAATAGTCTGATGTGGATGCTAAAAATGAAACCATACATTGATGTTTACTTTAATCTTTGAAAGACACAGGAATGGCTTAACCCTGCTAGCCCATTGATACCCTCCAGCCCTGCTCTTCATGTCCATTCCAGAAGTTTACAAACTGACATGCTCCTGTTTAGACCAAGTCTGTTCAACATTTGTATGATGAGGAACGAAGAAAACCCAGTAGCACAAAAAAAAAGTGCCTATTTTTAAGACCGACACACCAAACTCCAAAGCTCCCATAGTGAGTAGCTATTCTTCATACCAAGAAATGTCATGGTTAACTTTGCTCTGACTTGGCTCAGTTCTCCAGGTCTTGGCAGGAACACAAGTAGTGACAATATCCTCCGGCTCCTTTAATGTTCCATGTTCTGAGGCCTTTTCGGTCACCACGGTGATGAATGAGGCAGAAGGTTTCGGAGAACTTGTTTGGAGCGTTCTAAAATCGCTTGTTCCTCTCGTCTCAGACCCTCGACCAAGCAGAGCTGCTCCAGCCGAGCCCCGTCAGCACCATCTCTGAGCTGAGCTATCTGAAGATACAAGCAAGCTAAAGATTACACGACTATCGATCCACGTATTCTGTATGAACGACATTTCCAGTAGCACTCTAATTTGTTCACTTTTTAGTGTTCATTTTATAATTATAATTACTGACAAATTGGGCAAATGCTAAATAAATAAATAAATAAATAATCCAGCCCAGGTGACAAAAACAGACAATATTAATGCACTAATATCATCTGGAAAGTCAAATCCCATGTGGCAGTAGAGCAAAAGTATTTCTGTTTTGAACTGTAAACTATTTGAACTGGTACAGAGGTCAATTTTCAGGTCACTCCAAAACGACATGATTTGTTCATGTGGGTTAAGAAACCAAATGGAACAGGTGTTTCTTTCAACACCATAAACACATCACCAACCATGGGTGTAACCACGCATTCTTTGGGGGGGGTCATGTCCTCCCCAATGTTGAGGAAATACCAATCTGCCCCCCCCACCCAATATACAGTACAAATTATTTTCTATATGTCCCCCTTTAACGAACCCTGCCAATGGATCTGTCTTTTCTTCATCTATTCTATTTATTTATGTCTATTCCTTTTTAATTTATTTCCATTTGTTAAGGAAAATCGGTGTGTGCCCCCCCTCCAATTGTACACTTGGTTGTGCCCATACTCAACACAAGTTCATTGATATATTTTAGCAGCTCAGACTGTAAGAAATGGAGACAGCAGCTCAGCGCAGAAAAGTGCAGCAGAGCATACGAGCTTTTTTTCCAGACAGTAAGCAACTAGAAACCTAAATAGTAGGTAACCTTAGTTTAGTATAGAAGGCATCGTACCATGGCTAGGTTTGTTCTTAAGAACGTCAATTAACTTTTGATATTTGCACACCCACGAAGTAGGCTAGGCTAACGTCAGTTCCAG
>JANDJT010000154.1:11029184-11044371 GCA_024331685.1 Stegophilus panzeri | reverse complement strand
AGTGATTGTGGCAGTGTATGTGTGTGTGTGTGTGTGTGTGTGTGTTTTGGGGGGGGGGTGGGTCTATTCTGCCTGGGGGGCTCTCTGTCTGTACCCAGCATGGCGGTTGCAGTTTGCTTTCACTCCACCAGCTGTTCTGAAACCTGCAGTGGTTCTCTCGTTCTCTCTCTCTCTCGCTCTCTCACACACACACACACACACACACACACATACACACACACACACACTCATTCTGACTGTCTGAAAGGTTCACCCATCATCTCATCATCTCTAGCCTGTCATTAGAAAAACAACACACAGACATACATTCAGTCTACTGTCCGATCAATCTGAGTAAAACTGCTCAGGCGAGTTACCGTATCTGATGTGAGTGAATCCGAAGAAGTGACCAATGAGAAGCAGAAAGAAAGAAAGTGTATCGTTTAGGAGCCTCCTAAATCAACAAATATTAAAACGCAGAAATATTACACAGAGGAACTGAAGGTGTATTATAAATCTGTTTATGAATTATTCTGCTCCATCACTGTATTACTGACCCGAGTCCTGAGTTTTGCTTTCTGTAGCTGTTCACCTGCATTGAGCACTTTATCATGAATAAAATACTTATTTTTTCCCCCAAAACATATGTATCCAATTGTGTGTGGACAGGACTCCTCATTTTAACCCATGCGGTCAAACATATGACTAACCAGCTCTACTCAAGCTACAGAAGAAGAAGCATTGATTTTAGCTTTAAAGTTGGCATGGATACATTTTAAATAAAAATATGTGAACACTTTCTGGAGTGAAATTCTATTCACTTCACTTTCTGGCAGCTAAAAAAATGAAATATCTGCTCATCTGGGGCACCTCAGTTTTCATAAATGGTAGAAATAAAAGATATGGACCACCAACATCAATTTAATCAGGATGGAGGTGGCTTCTTTAGTTACCTGTCAGTTCAGGCACTCAGGTGTTGTAGCGCTCATTCCTATGGTTTGGGTGTGGACATTTCTGGTATTTGCTGAACGTGTTCGAAATTCGAGTTTCAAAACCGCTAACTTCGGCAAACTCCTACTAAAGTCCGACTTCATCACAAGCGTTATTATATCGTTTAAGCTAGTGAAAAGTTTTAAACTTTATTATCAGTGAAGTTTACATGTATCACACACTGATTGAAAGGTGCTTTAAAGTGAAACTTTGTGCAGCAAAAAAAAAGAGAAAAGATTTCAGCTGCGGTTTAAAAAAAAACAAAAACCCACACAGAACACAGAGAGATGTCTCCAAAAGCTTTTAAGACAAACTCTTGCATGACACTAGACAAGTTGAGTCTCCTTAATGGAATTTGTGGGTGTCCTGACTCCTTAACCTTTGACCTCGTGTCAAAACCAAAAGATGTTTCAGCTTCAAGTGTAGGCATTTGGTGGAAGTGAATCAGACGTGATCTCTGCCCACACGAGTCTGAAGCGCGAATTAAAGCAGTAGGCTTTTAAAAGTCTAAGATATAGCCAAACCCTTTGCTTTGTAACGGTGCCGTTTGTTTACTAATGTCTGACGCAAATGCTTACTTGTTTACTTGTTTATTAAGGGGATAAGTTGTGGTTTGTCTAGCGCTTGGCAGGGACTCTTAGCAAAAGATGCTGGGACCAGCTGAATGGTAAAGAGCCCTGGGCCAAAAATTCTGCCAATCCCAAATGCCACTTCTAGCAACATGAGATAAAAGGGACTTCTTTGGCGTCCATGTGGTCCAATAAATAATAATAATTTTGGGCAAAATAAGCCTTAACCAAACACTCTTAACGAGTGTAACGAGTTAACGTCAGCTGTGTGTTCTGCATCACTGTAATAATACGTTGAATACAAGACATCTGTATTAGTATGCAGTACCATGGAGAAATGAACGTGTACTGCATATTATCACAGTCTTTAATCATGTTCTTGACATAATATGCAGAAATATTGTGTGCACCTTCAGTGCGTGTCTAAAAAGAAAGTTAATAATATAGTAATAATAATAATATACTAATAATTTTGCTAATGAAGGTATATGAGGTGTATGATGTCTAACAGCAGCTAACATTGTTTTTTAATGAAATGGCCACGAAACACTATATAAGCGGACCGGTCTCTCACACAGTCTGTCCATGATTAGTCTGAATTCCAGTGCTGTGACCCAATACAGACAACTAACAAGGCTTCAGTAGCCTCATGACACACTCCCCCCCTTACTCCTCCTTCTAATCACAGTTTGAGACAAACAGAACCAAATTAGAGACAGAGCGAGACAGAAGTAAATAATGGAGGACGAGACGCCCCAGAGATCTGCTGCTAAAAGGAGCAGGAAGGAGGAAGCGAGGGACTTGATCCTCAAAAAAGGAGGAATGTTCTTCCATGGAGAGGGCTCCGGAGAAAATAAACGCGTTTATTCTTCACACTTGTCAAATATCCAATGCATAAATTATGGCCATGTTACAGCGATGCTTAATAACCCACAGCAAACATAAAACGCATTTAGTTAGATGACAGTTTAGTTAATGCCAGGATACGCCGGCGCACGGTCATAATTGTTTCATTATCTCGCAGAGGCATAGGCAGATCTTGGTTGGTAGGCAGAGATATTCAATCGCCAAAATAATGAAGGTAGTGAGAGAGAAAAAGAGTGAGAGAGAGATAGAGAGTCTATTTCTCTCCATTCAGAAAGCCTCCTTCTGTGCTGGTATGCAGGTTTCGGAAATAATCCAGAACATTCTCTGGGCTAATAACTTTTTGAATAGGAAAGGTGTTGTGTGTTTGCGTCTGTGCCGAGATGATTGTAAATTCAGTTAAAGGTGCCACAATCACACCACGATGGAGGGAGGGAAGGAGGGATGGATGGATGGATGGATGGATGGTGAGAGGGAGGGAGGGAGGGAGACGGGGAAGGGGGGGAATGATGATGTCTTGGGTTTTTAAAGCACATTTGTATTCATGGCATGACAGAGGAGGGAGGGAGAAAGACGGAAAGAGAGACAGAGAGAAAGAGAGACAGACAGAAACGCTTGATGAGACGAGCTCAGGACTATATGTCTAGTGAGGATGACGGGTTGTCGTCAGCGTAGCCGTGATGACATGGCGGAGGTGTAAATTCATGCACAGCTGCATCACAGTGCCATGATGTAAATAACGAAGTTTGAGGAAAAAAAAAAAAAAAAGGGACATTCGTTGGACTTTCTTTCTGAAAGATTAGCAACAGATTGTACCTCTTGTATCATGTTTAATACATACATCTGTGTCATAGTGACAAACTTGCTTCATCATACGGTCTCTTATTGGAATCGAATGCGTGCGTGACTGACAAATATACATCATGTGTTCTAAAGAAAACAAAATGACGTTAACATAGTGAGCGCTGCCACTCATGACCCATCTGTGTGCTTATTTCCATCTCAGAACTCATGTGTTCTTCAGTGACCTTCTGAAAACAAAGCCTGGAAAAGAAATTGGGAAAGAATGACGTGAAATTCATCTAAATGGAATGAAAGGAAAACATTTTGGAAACACGCAGCGACATGTGATATAAGTCTGTTAACTCCGGGCATCTGTCTGACTGGATAGAACAAAAACTGCATCGGTTCTAGACTCTCCTCTTTTAAAAGGCTTAAGCTCGATTGGATGTGCTGGGAGTTCAACTGAGACAGCCGGCTGGGACTTGAACGTATTTGTGCTGTGATCAGACCAACGTCGTGTGTGATCTGAGCAAAAACTGGGGGTGTAATTTGCTTTCCCTTTGAAGCCTCAGCCACAGCGTGTCACTCACACCGAGGCAGTAGGAGATGGAGGAACCTCTACGCTGCTTCTCTTAATCTTTCTTCTCTCCTTACCTCTTTACTGTCTCTGCAGCAGATGCTCGGCTAGTCTGGATGGGTCCGTTTCATGTTTTTCTCTCTTTCCCTGGCATGTTGTACTCCTTCCTGTTGCCTCCTGCAAATCACAGCTTTCTCCACACTCCATCAGTGATTGAGGACATTACGTCTCACATCCTCCAACAACTGATTTCACCAGAATCCCCGCACACAAGGTTGGAGGCTCATTGCAGCTCACTACTGATGCTGGCGAAGGAAGGGAAATCAAGCTACCTCTCATTTATTCTCTGTCCGTCTCCTTCTCATTCCCTCGTTCCGGTCCATTCCCTTCCTACTTCCCTGCTCTGATCATTGATGGGGTTAGCAGCGCCGCTGAGCTGGAGACTCAGGCCATCGATTGGCCTCATAATCGCCATGGATTTCTGCTCAAAGTGGTGAAAAATTTGCCATGGCTTATGGCTAAGCAATTTCTAGAAGCTAGAGGAAGAGGAGGTGGGATGAAAGAATGAGCAGAGTGTACCAATAATTGATATTAAGATCGATGTGTGAACTCCAGTATTACCCGGACAACAATCAGTGTTTGTCTTTGACCTCTGTTCTCCTGATGGAAGGTTGAGGGTAATATAAAGCAACAGGAGGAGAGAAAGGACAGATCAGGTGGCTGTGAAAGATGGCCGTGATGATTTTCTACAGCCATCTCACAGCTCCAGGTTCCTCATTTAAATCTTGAACTCGTGTTCCTGGCTGTGCAGAGTTTCATGGGTTTCCTCTGGGTTCTCCAGTTTACTCCCACTGTCAGACTGGCTACACTGCATTGTGCTCCTGAGATGAGTTCCAGATTGACTGTGGCCCTGACCAGGTTAAAGAAGCTGTTGAAGATGAGTGAATGATTTGCTAGAGCATAGCATAGACAATAGTATTTAATGTTAGGTCTTCTTTTAGTGTATCTCATCTTAAAAACAGGTGAACTTGTATTATCGGGTGCCAACTGCTAAGCCAGAACCACATTTCCTCACCATTGATTTAAATATCAATAACGATTGATTGATGCCTCCGTCAGAAGTCTTCAGAAGGTTGGAAAAAACAATTTGGACGATTCAGAAAAATCTAAACAAATATCTAAAACATTACACCAAATTCTGCAGCAATAACCCACTACTGAGGTATGAAAGGTATGAGAACCAGGAGTTTTGACTTGATGAATGAAGGGAGATTATCCAAAAATCTGTGTTGGGCCAACTGTAGCCTCAGCCTCAGTTCATGAAGCATCCGATATCTTTTGTACACTTAGCTGGCCACAAACTTCAGTATTCTGAATGGTGAAAGCTTATTGGCTACCACTCTTCCATGAAAATACACCTCTGCACACCTGCTTGCGATGGGAAAGCAAACTTTTTGAATTTTTTTGGAGCAATAATAGAGCCACTGGATGGGAAAAATGTTCACACCGCTACATTCATTATTAAAGGGTTTCATTTGAGACAGTCAGTGAATAAATGTGGTTGATCATTTGCATTGTCAGTGTAGGAGGCTCTTGTCTCGTTAGTGTCTCTTTTCTCTGTAGCAAATGCGAAAACTTCAACTCCTTCTGTCGACCGAGTAGTAGTATTGGACTTTTCTCTTGAAAGTCAGTACAATGCTATTTCCTAAGGAGTTACTGTTTACAGACTGTGTTTTGATGGGTAATTTTAAGCTTAGCTAACTACCATTTTAAAGTATCTTGCTCCACACTGCCAAAATAGTAGGATTCTGTATTATCTTCCACAGACGAGTTCACATAGTAACATTCTTGTGTCTATCTAAACTTGGTGTTTGATGCGCAATCTAAACATAAACAAGACCCTGAAAATTCAACATTTTTGGAAGTTTGTTTCAGTTCTCAGAAGCACTTTTGACAAAGCGTAAACCTGTCTTCAGTAGTTGGCAAATGTGAACTATTTGGCGACTATGTTTTGTTTATTGTTAATTCAATTCAGTTTTATTTGTATAGCACTTTTAACAATGGACATTGTCCCAAAGCAGCTTTACAGCAATATATGAATTCAGAATATAAATTTTAAATGTATGAATTTGTCCCTAATGAGCAAGCCGGAGGTGACAGTGGCGAGGAAAAACTCCCTGAGACGATATGAGGAAGAAACCTGGAGTGGAACCGGACTCAAAAGGGAACCCATCCTCATGTGGGTCATGACGAATAGTATGATTATAAATAAGTCCTTTCTATAAATGTTCGAATACTACATGTTGAAATAGTGCAGTTGTGTAACCAGGAAAATTCATTGCAGTTTTTACATGAAGTCTGTTTTGTTGAACTTCTCCACTGTTCACTGATGGAGACTTGAGTGCAAAACTGTTTGTGGTAAATGCAGTGCTGAGGCTATAATAGCAATTGCAGTCCTGGCCATCATAGCAGAACTGTTCACACGAGTTGAGGTCCAATGCCATCTCCATGGTCTTCAAGTGACACCATCCTCAGTGATCTTTAGGCTGCACCACACCACGTGGGGCCATCTTCAGCAGCAGCATGTAACTTCCAATTGATGAGAGCTCCAAACAGAAGGGCATCAGGAGTATTGTTAGCTGAGTATTGTTGAAGGGAAATCTAAACTGGCCTCAGTTGAACAGCTAAAGGCATTTCTTGTACAGCTTGAGTAATACAGAGTAGTCATGTGACAAGTATATTTGGCTTTGGCTTATCTCTCTTCCAGGTGGTTGTGCTTTTTTGTATTTATCTTCTTTTTTTTTTCCCTGTAACTCTTCCTAATTTCTTTCCCATCTGTCCCAGAGACTGTAGTATGTGTTCGGATCCAATTTCATCAAAAACAGACCTTGTCCAGACTGTCTGAGTCGTTCTTATTAAGACCAGAGGCTCATTACTTCAAGCCAGACATGCTAAACTGGGTGCTATCTTGGTTCAAGTTATTGTTACTCCACCTGGAGCCATTTTGGCTCCAGTCACTGCAGTTAGAGCAACAGAGCCCAACTCAGGCTCTCAAGAATCCTGCAGATTTTGATTTCTACCACCTACCACATGTCACACATTGGCTTCGGCGTGAACACACCTGTTTCCCAGGTAGAAATTGGTTCATTAAGCACCAACGACGACAGAGACTTGGAGACGGTGTGCAATCTAAGAAGGTCTCGCTGCCATCTTGGCTTCTGAGTGTATGGCTCACACGGCTGCCATCTTGGACCCTGTTTCCAAGCACCTGTGACGGTTGTGTACACACAACTCGATGTGTTGTAAGCTTAATGGCCTCAGTGTGAATCTCAGCACTGACAGCAACAGTGATTTCATTTGATGCAACAAATGGGGTTTCTGTTACAGATGAAGAAGGAGAGAGGCAAAAGAAGGGGGAGGGGAAGAGAGACACACAAAGACGTGTGATAGAGAGAATGATTTGGAAGTAGATAAAGAGAGTGAGATGAGGAAAAATAGCAACAAACACAAAAAGCAGAGTGATCCAAGGTGCGAGAGTGACACCGAGCCACAGCACAAGTGAAATGGAGAGATCACTTATCTTCTAAGTGGATCACCTGCTTGGATTGGTGAAGAAGTAGAGTGTTGTTGCCATGGCATTGCTGGTTGCATGCTTCTGCGTCTGGTGTGTAATCATCATTGATGCTTGCACGCCCCCCTCCCCTCGTCTACACCTCCCTTACCCTGAGCTCTCCTCCTCCTTCTCTCCTCCTTTCCCAGACTCTTTAGGCTCTCAGATCTAGGCTGTTCGTCAACAGATACTTCATTACCGCAACCAATTCTTCTGCTCACTTCATAATAATCAGACAATTAATGTATAGAGCACACTCGAGAAGAGAGAGAGGATGTTTCCTCTCAAAGGCAGCGCGTGTAATTAATTTTACTTATATAACAATAACTTCTCCTAGGTTCATTTCAACCTTAACAATCAATCACTTGGTAACCAACCTTCAGAGCTGTGTTTAAATAATGAACAACACATACACAGTGTTAGCCGGAGTTGTTTGTGGCACGTTTTGCACCCAGTGGCATATTGTGTGGAAGCAGGCGAAATATGAGATAAATATGGCGTTTCCTATATTGGTTTATGGTTGGAGTGTAATGGTTGTAGTTTATGTGGTATATTGTAATTTAAACATTTATCATCTACCCCCACAATTTCATTATAAGTCGGTTTGCAGTAATAATGGCTTTCCATTGTCCACACAGTACAGCGAAATGTGTCGAAATTCTTACTCATGGTAATTGCACATATGCTACAAATACAGTGAATGCTAGGAGTTTCTGGTGAATTAAAAAAACAAAACAAAATATAATCAAGTTTTAATAATGAAAAAAAAATGTATCAAGCCCCAAACCCCCAGCAAGTATTAAGAAAATTAGAAGAAATATACAGTATGTGGATAATTACCATTCATTGAATTCATGTGAACGAAAAGAGAAGCTCATGAATAGCAAAGACATTCAATCTTTCCGGACAATTACGTGTCACCTTTTAAAAAAACCCTGAAATATTAAACTATTACTAGCAACAAATTATATTTGTATGTCAATGCATGGATTTGGCTATAATGTTAATTTACTTTGATATAGGTATTGGGTATGTGCGCTGCGATACATTAGATTTCTGAGAACATACATTCACCCCCTACATTGTAGTATGTTAATAAGGAACAAATGTTCCATGCTTCATTACTTTTATATTGGGATATCCTAGAAAATGTCTGAATCCCCTGATGAGCAAAAAAGCTATTTGATTTGACACGTCCTCTGTTTTATTAGATAATGTACTTCACTAGCTTCACAACAGCAGCCTAGACAGTTTGTTTGGGTTCTCACTTAGCTTAGACCTGAATCCTTCAGAGCGTAGAGGTGATTTCATTATGTTTGTGGCTGGCTGGCTAGATAGTGTTAACCCATAAAATGAATACCTTGGGTCACTAGTGAGCTGTAACGTGATTTGCACTCAGCTACCTTGACCATTTTTTTTTTGTTAGACCCCCATAGTTTTATTCCTTCTTTACTGATACATAATCCCTTTAAAAAAAATAGATATCTGGTTGACAAAATACAATATACAATTAAGTGTAAATTATTGCTGAATTCAGTAATATGTGTAAGGGATTTGTAGAGAATGCGGATGCAAAAATACATAAAAAAATTACATAGACAAGAGGGTACGACCTGCAACAAAAGGCAAAAGCTAGACAATGAATGCGGTGCAAGATGTGAATGAAATACTAAAGCTCATTAAACCAAACGTGACTCAGGTGCAAACAGTCATATGGCGTGATCTGGTGAGGTGCAGGGGTTGATGGGAATCCCCCTTTTTCTGCATTTTTCTGCATTTTTGGCATTTTCAGCATTTCCCAGTCATGCGCCATTTTCAATGTTACCATTACAGAACCCCCCTCCTTAATGTGCAGCTCCCAAATCACAAAATAAGTTTGAGAGATGCCTCTTAGCTGATCAGTGGCCTTAGGCTGACAGGGTTCCTTGGGAGCGCTACCCTTAGCGTAGCCGGGAGGAGACGCAACATCTCCTACCAGACAGTTAGGTGGAGAGAGCTCTTCCACATAGCTGAAGAGATGTCCAATACGGAGCATGAGCACAGAGCGACAACCACTGTGAAGCTAGCAGGGGGAGCAAAGTACAAGAGGGCCAGAGGGGGGAACGTTGTCCTCCGTGAGGCCAGAGGGGGGAGTGACGTTTTCCACGAGGCCAGTGATGGGAGCACTGTCCTCCGTGAGGCCAGAGGGGGAGCGATGTCCTCCACAAGGCCAGAGGGGGCGCAATGTCCTCCACAAAGCCAGCGGGGGGAGTGACGTTCTCCACGAGGCCAGTGGTGGGAGCACTGTCCTCCGTGAGGCCAAAGGGGGGAGTGAAGTTTTTCACGAGGCCAGTGGTGGGAGAACCGTACTGGCATCCCCTGGCAGAGGGGGTAGGGAGACATCCTCAGCAGAGCAGGGAAGCAGAGTGATGTCCTCTGCAGAGCAAGGGAATTGAGCGACATCCAAAGTGGGGCAGAGCGGGTAGGAGAGAGTTCTAATACAAAAAATTTCCTAAGGGGGTGCAGAGCATCAAACCATTCCTGAGTGGCTCTGTCCCAAGGTCCCCTCCCTTGTTGCTCCAACATCAGGCGGTTCTTCTCCAAGAGGACTACTTGGATGGTGAAAAAGTCTGCTGCATCCATGTTTGGGCTATCTTTCTGTCAGGGATTTGTAGGTGGATGCAAATGCAGATTAAGTTTATTAAGTAACAAAATACGAACAATACAAACAACGTAATCCTTAGACATCTAAACATGAACTATGATCTCAAGGCAATACATACATAGACTAGAGGGTATGTCCTGACAACAAACTGCAACGAAATACAAAATCTAGACACTGAGTGCAGTGCAAGACGTGACTTAAATACTCATGCTCATTAAACCAAAACGTGACTCAGATGCAGCCAGTCATGTGACGTAATCCGGTGAAGTGCAGGGGCTGATGGGAATCGTAGTCATGCGCCATTTTTGGCATAACCATGACAATATGTAGCTTAGTATGTGTTTGATAATCTAGTTCCTGACAAAATATCTGTATACATGGTTGGAGGAACCATATTTTGTACCCCAATCTGTGCAAAATATTAAAACATTATCTAAAATATCATTTGTTTGATTATTATACAGAATATTTATATTGTATTGTTTGTATTTGTTGGCTGCTTGTAGCTTGGCTTAACTTCTGTGTGAGGTAGCTAAGAACCCAAGATATCAGTTCATGAAACACTTGAAGGGTTAATTTAGTCAAAAATACACCACATAGCATTAGCACAAATGCTACCTGACTAAAGAACTGTACCATTGCATCACTAGCTCTTGCAGTGTGGCCGTCACTCTGCCCCTCCATTTTTATTTTATTTTTTTTATCTGCCGCACTTTGCCGCTAGTGCTTCATGCCTCGGGTGACAGGAATGCAATTTCACCGTGTCTTCTGGAAAGAATCTCTCAGGCTGATGAGAGCTATTGGGCATGTGGGAGATGCAGCTTCTATGTCCTTATTCTTCCATTGCTCTTGGAACTTGCATCCTTCTACCAGACAGGTACATCCAGGTAGGTGTTGTTGCCAGGGGTCAGGAGCAGTTTTGTTAAAAGTTAGGAATAGGGATGTGTGGCCATAAATTTAGGCCTGTTAGAGGAAAGGGACATTAGGTGGCGTTAGGCCAGTGTGCTCCATGTCTACAGTGCTTCCTGTCATTGTCCATTTGAAAGTAGGGAATGCTAGTCTGGACAGTATGAACCGGATGCTGTGTGTTACTTGCAGACATGATGCAGAGTGTTTTGATTTGAATGTTTAGTAGTGGAAACAGTGAGTTGCGAGAAACTTCAAAGACATCTGCACCAGTTTATTGCTTTTTAAAAAATAAATAAATCATAACATCAATGTTACAATAATGTTGGGTTGTATTCGACATGTTTATGAGAAGATTCCACATAAAACAGCCTGTTTTTCTGGTATTCACGATGGCAGAGACGAAAATGTTCTTATAGCAATATGTGTTTTAATGATGTTTCTCAATATGGCTGAACCTATGGAAGTTCGTGGTTGATGCTAAGTGTAATTAGATAGCTCTACAGGATTTAAGGATGAATTTACGTTTAAGGAAAATGTTGATTTTTCCACTAGCATTGTCTTGTTTCTTTTGTTGCTAATGCTGCGTTCAAGCCGAAGTCGCAACTTGCATTTCACCCAATACACCCAGTAAAAAAAAAACAGAAAATACCCCCTCAACTTGAAATTTCAACAGGTGTCCATTGGCTACTTTTAAATTAGTTTATAGCAGTATTTGGCTTTAGATCAGTTAGTATACAGACACAGTACTTGGTTAAATCTGTAACACTGACCATAGTAATTGCTGTTTTGAAAATTTAATCAACATTAGAGTTATAATGTTACCTGGTTACCTTGATGCTAAGCTACACATTACTGTGCACTTTTGCTGCTGTGCTCCCATTACAGTCCAAAATGTTCCATGAATGTTTGAAGTTCACTGTAGTAGAATAGTACCAGTAGCCACTCGGGCCTGTAACCACCGTTAAAGTGCATTTAAAGCAGCTTTTTATGAGCTGGTTTCTGGTAGCTTGGTGCTCACATCATGCTGGACCTGTCATGGTCCTGTCACATTAACACCCTGGTGAAGAAGGCCCATCAGTGTCTTTACCATCTTAGATGCTCAAATGACTTTAGAACTGCCAGCATCAAGAACATCCTGATGGGAAGCATCACAGCCTGGTTTGGGAACAGCACCAAGCAGGATAGGCGTGCTCTCCAGAGGGTGGTGCGATCAGCTGAGCTCACCATCTGCACTGAGCTCCCTGACCTGCAGTCTATCTACAGCAAATGGTGCTGGAGCAAGGCCAGGAAGACAAAGTGAAGGACCTCAGCCATCCAAACAATGAACTCTTCTCTCTGTTGCGGTCAGGGAACAGAGTGTTTCCGCTCCCTGAAGTCCGACACAGAAAGAATGAGGAGGAGCTTCTTCCCAAAGGCCATTCGTGCCATCAACCAGAAAACACCTAGGACTAGAGCTTGGATTTGGTTGCATATTACCCCATATTTATAAATATTGCTTAGAATTTCACTACAACTACCTCGGCCTGATCATATTGCACAAACATATGCACATATCGGCACCTGTTGCTGCCACCTATCTTTTATATCCTATATATATATATATCTGTATACAAGTAAATTCTGGTTTATGTAAATTGTATTTGATGTCAAGGACAGTAGAAAAAAATCATTTCACTGCACGTCATACCATGTATGGCTGTATGTGAATTTGATTTGAAGTGTATATTGAATTGTGTGTATATATATATGTTGCCACTGCAATACATGTGCTTCTCACCAGCTCCTCTTCCAAGAATCTTCTGAACATACATATACACACCCACACACACACCACTGATTAGTCACAGTTGTGTGGAAATGATACAGAGAGCTTTATGATTATTTATTTATCTATTTCCATAATTTAGCCGCTCTGCTGGAGGAGCCTGCTTTCCGTTTCACCGATATTTTAGATGACTCTGCTGTGCTCCCTTCCGTTCCTTTATGCACATAGCGACACAACGAATTTGATCCGCGCAGGATCTTAGAAATTTGATTCTGAAAGAGCATGCGTGAGAGAGACAGACAGAAAAAGAGAGAGAGAGAGAGAGAGAGAGGTGAATGGAAAAAATGGAAATGCGCATCTTGAAATTTGATTGTGATGTTTGTAGAGTTTGGGTGGCATGTGTGTGTGCGTAGAGAGAGGGGGGGTTGTTGTGTGAGGACACTGTAGAGGTGACAGAGAAAAAAGATGCTACCTCTCTTTCTCTTTTCTCTCTTCCCACTCTCTTGCTTTCTGTCATTCTCCCACTTGCTCTCTCTCTCTCTCTCTCTCTCTTTCTCTCTCTCTCTCTGCAGCAGTGGTCGTGTTCAGATGACAGAGGAGTAGGTGACTCATCAGGGAGCTGCTCACAACTACAGAGACAGAGAAAATGAAGCATGGGGGTGGGGGAGTGTGAGACAGAGAGACAGACAGAAAGAGACAGATAGAAAGGGAGGGAAGGAGGGAGAGAGAGAGAGAAACAGTGATGAATTCAGATCCGTCTTGCTTGACTGCTGCTGTTTATTGGACCACAGAAGCTTCTGGAAAGACACTAATGACTCCTCCCCCATGAATCAGAGACAGGGTGTGTGTTAGCTGTGTAAATGCCTGTATATGTGCGTTGTGGATATGGTGTGAAAGCACCTCTTGATTGTCACAATACCCTTCCAGGAACTGGGCATACAGCAAGTGTGACAAAAAAAAACGTCACCTTGCTTTGTTGCCACTCTCATGTTATTGACATAGTGAATCCGTTGTACTCTCTCAAACCTGATGCGGCCTTTCTTGCTGATTTAAACCGACGGAAGTAAGAGTCGGCAATGTAAATCTAAAAAAAAAATCACGATGTACAATATTGATCACAATATTTAATTATTCTGCAATGGGCCAGCAAAACAGTAGTGTAAAAATTATCTTCAAAAAACCCACAAGTGCATTGGTTTCTTTGTTTAAAAATAGTATAAAAATATACCGTCTAATCAGGAACAGGAGTAAAAATGAAACCATTCCTAAAGCGAAAATGCATTTCAACATCCAATCAGCTGCTACTGTAATAATAGCAATTAATGAATGTTGTATAAATAGTGATGATATACTGACCAGATGTCATAAATTAATGAATTCAAATGAATGAGGGTTGGTTGTTGTTTGATTTGAAACTGTAAAAGGAGTCATAGGAAAAGGTGGGAAACAAACCCCACCCCTAACCTTCATATGACTTATGAGTTTATATTATTAGTTTGTATTTATCGCAGTATTCATATCGTTTTACATCGTCCATCTCTACTTGAAATTCACACGGAGCTCATTTTGATTCATTTTGTTCTCACTCGTAACAGTTACGCAAGAAGCTGTATCGATAAAGCGTGTGAGGATGTTGATCTCGGATCAGATTCTACTGCGTATAGATCTTATTCTGTACTCTATAAGTGTCACACTGCTTTAGAGGGAGATTATTCTCACTGAAAACAGACAGACACTGAGAAAAGATCTCGGGAAGCATCTCCCCTCAATCCAACAAACCTTCGAGACTGGTCTCCCATAGCAACGCAGCATTATCAGTTGCGTGCATGTATATGTGTGGTGGCTGAGCTATTATAGTCAGGCACTTGTGAAGGCCACCCTGTCTTTAGAGCTAATGTTCACTGTAGGGTCCTTTCACAATACCAGCCGTGTTCAACCGGCAACACCTGTGACATGAGCCGAGCGTGTACTGTGTTCGAAATGTGTCTGAAATAATTGTATACTGAGTCAGTATATACTTCTCATAGTACTGTTCAGTATTTAAGAATGATCATTTAGTATACTACACAGTCACATGGTTCCCTGTCATATGTACTTGGACAGAGTGGTCAGATTCGCTACATGTTTTGTACCATTACTATGTATATTTCAGCTAGAAACATGGATATACATACACATACAGTTGAGGTCATAAGTTTACATACGCCTTGCAGAATCTGCAAAATGTTAATATTAAAAAAAATTAAAAAGAAGACATCATAAAAATAGCATTTTATTTTATTAGCTCTGCCCTTAATAAACTATTTCACATAACATATATTTACATATAGTCCACAAGACAATAATAACTGAATTTGCACAAATGAACCTGTTCAAAAGTTTACACACGCTTGATTATTAATACTGTGTGTTGTTACCTTGATGATCAACGACTGTGTTTATGTTTTGTGAGAGTTATTCATGAGTCCCTTGTTTGTCCTGAGCAGTTAAACTGCCC
>JANDJT010000154.1:10964995-10990128 GCA_024331685.1 Stegophilus panzeri | reverse complement strand
CCCCCCCCCCCCCCCCCCCCCCAAGTTCAGTGTCTGACATCTGCAAACCCCCCTTTAAACAACACCATGGTGGTCTGGTCCTAAACTACTACTGAAGGACTTCTACATCCCTTTCTCGAGGGTGTAGGGTGTAAGATAATATCTTGTGTCTCAGGAACAGGGCTCAGAGGTTAGTGAGGACGTGTTGGAATGCTACACACTGCTTAGTGTTTCTGCCACAAGTCCATTGACTATTAGTTAATCTCGGAGAAGACGACAAACCTGAGCATCGTAGGTCTGGAATAGTGTTTGTGTATCATTTATGTAGAGATGTCGTGCTGTGTGTGTGAATGTATGTTTTGAGTAGGGTCTGTGCGTATCGTATTCATGGCTATGTAGATGTTGTGTGGTGTTTTTATGGTCTCGGGACAGTGTTTAGTATCCGGTGTCTTTAGTAATGTTCCTGAATCCTTCTTTGAAAGAGAGCACTCAGTATTTATTCAACTGAGTTTGTGTGTGGATGAGAGAGAGAGAGAGAGAGAGAGAGAGAGAGAGAGCGAGAGAGAGAGAAAGAGAAATGTTTTCTATTACAATGACAGAGTGTCCAGTAGAGTGGAGTGAAGCAGAAAGAGTCAGAGTGAGAGTGAGAGGAAAGATGGATGGAACAACTGAGCTGTGTGCCCTGCCAAAATTGTAGGAAATTAATTAAAAGGAAAAGTACGGTCCAGGCAGAGAGTTTTGTTTTGCTGTGACATTTGTGCCGAGTCGAAAGATTTTGTGTCCCGTTCAGGCAGATACAACTACACCAAGAAAAAAAAAATGTCCCACAACCCAAAACTTTATCCAAGAGCTGAAAACACTGTTTAAAATGTTCCCTTATTGCGAGAGGTGTTACACAAGAAAGCTAGAAACCCCTCGCTCACACGTGGTTCACTTCTGCCCAAATTAATATTTAATACGTTCTATTGCGAGCCAACCACAAT
Organism: Stegophilus panzeri; assembly: GCA_024331685.1. Lineage (NCBI taxonomy): Eukaryota > Metazoa > Chordata > Actinopteri > Siluriformes > Trichomycteridae > Stegophilus > Stegophilus panzeri. The sequence goes on along the minus strand of JANDJT010000154.1, from coordinate 10,989,166 downwards.
TCACACACTCAGGTTAAGTGAATGTATGATTTAATTTTGTAAACAGCAATTATACAGTAATTCGTATTGATTCCTTTTTTTGTGTGTGTGTGTGTTTAATTCATAGCTTTGATGCGCTGAATAAATTATGGGGCCTGGTTAAATTGATTGTTATTAGGAGGCTTGCTGATGACAAGCTAATTGATATCTTTTCAATTCATCAGTGCATTTCATTCAGCGGACGAGTTTGTAATTGATATTTGACCCCAGTAGGCAGGGAGAGTATCCGAGCACTTAACGGCAAAGTAGTGAGGAGGGGTGCACTGAGAAGAGGGAGGGTATAGAACCGTACTGGTTAGACTGGATGACTCTGGATGAGATTTTTAAAAATCGTTTATATCGTATTTATAATCATATTTACGTATGGGTACTGCAGAACTGCAGTTTTTCCTCATTTTTCCAGTGATAAGCTTTCTAATGTGATAATAGCAGTATAATGCTAACTTGCACGAATGCAGTTAATTTCCTGTCAAAATCTTCATATTCAACTATGAACCTTTATTTACAATAAGAATGGGAATCAATGAAATTGAATAGAGTTTTAATGATTGATTCTGATTGGCTGGAAGGTGTGCGTTCAAAGCGTATAATGCACAGGAAGTTCCGGTCAGATTAATCACCGTTTTAAAACTGTAACCATAGTAACATACAGTTACAGTTGCATACAGTATTTAAGCTCACAGCTTAATTATTAGTTGAGACACAGGTAATTCACATCTCTCTCTCTCTCTCTCTCTCTCATAACTATTTATTATAATTCATTCAAATAAATATAATCTTATCGCACTATTTTTTCTCTGTGTATGATTTAGAGCGGAAAGAACACTAGATCTAATGACCCGTAAATAAAATAACTAACGAAAATGAACCGTTATTTTTTTAGCTTTTCAGTCAGATTTTGCGCTGCAAACATCAATGACAGCTTAAAGTTGTCAATGCTGGCAAGTGACCACACTGTAAAACCGGATAAGTTCATTTAACTCAAAAAATTTGAGGAAACTAATTAACTCAAAAAATTTGAGGAAACTAATTACCTCAAATGTTTTTAAGTTGATAAATCAGTTTCTTTAAGCCAAATAAACTTAAATATACCACGTTTGAGTTCAATTATATTTAAGTGTATTTGGCTTAAAGAAATTGATTTATCAACTTAAAATTTTTGAAGTAATTAGTTTCCTCAAATTTTTTGAGTTAATTGAACTATCCGGTTTTACAGTGCATGGTATAAGCGGGATAAACCATGGTGAGGTGTGCATTACATGATCTTAATGCACTCCACAGAGCCAACCACCTTTGCCTCGATGTCGTGCATTAAAATTGTGTAATGCACAAGTGGATTATAACTTACATAGATTATTATATATTATATAAAAGAAAGTATAAAGTTATAGATTATAATTTATTTCTCATTGAAAGAAGTCCTCTTTGGTCATGGCACCACAAGCTAACCTTTTTACGAATTTACAAAGCACTATGCCAGGAATGTAGACACAAACAAGTAGCGATGCCAAGAAGAGAGTATAAAACAAGTGCGAGGGTGGGACAAACAATAGTGATCAGAGTTTGGTCGACAAGAACATCGGCTCGCACAAGCACACCTCAGTCTGGCTTTACACACTTCGACGTGAGCTGGAGAGCCTTAGCATATGTGAATGAATAACAATTCAATCGAGTGCAGGACAGTCGTTAACATCTGCTTGAAAAGTCGCTAGATTTGTTGCTAGGATCTTTTTTGAAATAAAGTCACTAAAGAGGTGTAAAAATCTAGTCGCCAAATCTAGTGACAAAATCTCCAAGTTGGCAACAGTGCTTGGGTTAGTGAGTGTGTGCATGTTCTCCCCATGTCCGCATGGGTTTCTGGTTTCCTCCCTCCTCTCAAAAACATGTGAGTAGGTGGATTGGCTAAAGATAAATTGCCCCTAGGTGTACATGAGTATGTGAATGTGTGTGCATTGTGATGGACCGGCGTACCATTCAGGGTGCATTTCTGCCTCGCCCCCAGTGTTCCTGGCAAAAATATATTTATGTATTCTCTTAGACAAAAAGGTTATTTCAGGGTTCTTTGAACGGACATTTTATGAATGGATAATGGACATTTATAAATCAACCTTCCTTTTGTAGCAATTACCTAAATAATACCTAAAAAAAAAAAAATAACCAAAAAAAGATAAGGGCATTACCTGACCCTCCATCTTTCAACTTGTTCTACCTCACTGGGCTGTGGAATCTAGAAAGAAACAGGACCTGTGTCCTAGAGTGCTAAGCTGTACATCTGCTCTAGATCTAAGAATTTATTTATTGATCCAACTTCAGTTTCCCTGAACCAACGGGCACAAAAACCATAGTCTCTTATCTTCAGTAAAAAGCAACATTGTGACCCAGAGCAACATGCTCATAGATAGACAGGATTTCGCTTGAAATAATTTCCCCAGAAAGCCGTATTCAGCGAAGACGTACGGTACAAACATCCGAGACCATTTTAAGGCAAAGTGGTAATGGCTCCGTTTTCTGATCTTCACTGATGGATTCACAATGCTGAGCATCAACAAGTGTTTTCATTCCTTTCAACAAGGGAGCATTTTTTATTTGTATTAGATGTAAGGGGGGGAAAGAGTAAATGGATGGCCTATATCAATTTCTGTGGGATTTTGCGTTGGTAAAAGCAGTGAGAGCAATTGCATGAAAACGTCTTGGGGAATAGTGTATACCCTCAGATGGAGGAAGAGAGATGCTGAGGTTGTAGCCGTTTATAGCTTTTTCTCTCCTGTCTGCTCTCCCTTTCTGTCTCTTGGGTGGATGTAGTGGTAGGGTTCATGTTCAGGATTCAATTGCAAACAAATGCAGTTAATCCCAGGAGCTCCCCACATCCTGCACGTTTACTATTCCACAAAATGAACAGCAGACATTGTCACCTTTGCGCACGCACATACGCACACCCTCACACACAAACATGCAGACCATTCGGTTAACATTTTATTGTTTGCAAAATAAGAACAAATGTGTTCCCTTTTTCCTTGCTCCCTTGTATGTGCTATTTCCAGCTAGAGATATCTTGTTGTTTTAAATAAGTAAACACCTTGCCTCTGTTGTGTTTTGCTCCGTATTGTTTTTTTTATTTATGGAATTTCTGACTCTGGTTTGGTTAGCTTCTTGTAAAGTGTTTTCTTATAAAATCATCTCCGAGGAATAGGATAATGCTAGGACTATATGTTGCAATATGCAGTGATGTAAAATAGATCAAAAGCAACTGTTGTTTTCCTATTATTCATTTTCATTTTATAACCAGTGATGGCTGGAATTTCAACCCAACAATTCCAAGCAGTCCTTCAGTTAAAGCATGTGAATGCTTGTTGTGAGTTGGCCAGTGAGTCTCCATTCACATAGAAACTGAAGAAGTAACTATGTGATCCCATAGGTGCTTAGGTGAGGTTAAAGGTCAGGAGAGCAAGACCAGATGTTAGATGGTCATCTGTCCTGAACAATCTGCTGACACCTCTGCTGTAGCAAGGACACGCTCACAGTCTTGCAAGCCAATCTTCTAGTTATCACTAGAGTCTGGAAGTAGTGCAGCCAACAACTGCCTACACTCACAGGAAGGCTCAGGTGACCGACACTGCAAACAACAAATTACTGATCATTGTTGTTCTGTGTCGTATAGACAGGAACATTGTGTGACCATAGTCTTATAAGGTTTTTTCTTCCATTCATTTTTATCCCAGTTAGAACCTTATACTATACTAATACCCAGCCAGTCACTTTCAGGAACCACTCTTCCTGGTCAGGGTCACGATAGATCTGGCCAAACCAGCACAACTTAATATAGATAGTTGGTGAAAGTAGTAGCTAAGTTGCATGATGGGCTGCATGACTGATGTCTGTTTTTGTGACTGATCTAACCTGCAATGTTAGGACATTAGAAACGTTAACAAAATGATCAGTCAACACTTCTTCTTTAACTTTACAGAATACCTACCAGATGTTTGCTGGATAGCTTACTTGTAAGACATCCACAAAACTCCATTTTGCCTGTACTTCTGGCTTTCTTTTGTATTTCTCCCAAAGTCCTCCTGGCTCGTTGTGCGACATAAATGGTCCGACAAAGCTCAAATGAACACAAATGAGTGCGACTGCAGCACTGCATTTAGTCCATCAGGAACCACGGAGGAGAAGACTTTTAATTCGCTACCAGCCGTGAGAAGAGACGGTGGGAAATTGTGCAGCAGACTCATGGCATGAACGACGACACTGGAAAGTTTTGTGCTGGACACTTTGTTTTGGTTCAAACCAAGCAAACCTCAAAATTAAGGTGGGGGAGGGGAGAAGTCTGAGAACAGTTTGCAGATTGTTTACTGCGGCACTACTGCTTTTGTCAGCTTTCATGCTTCGAAACAAAGATATGACAAAATTAGAGTAATTTAAGTGAGTTTCGGAAAGATCGAACATTTTAGGATAGCCGAGATGAAACGTGGTCTAGGATTACTTGTGATGTGAAACTTTTTAAAAAATATATCTGACTAAGAAAAGTGTACTGTTCAATTTCAAATTCAAAAGTTTGTTTCCCACTGAACAGACAAAAACTATTTCAATGAGTCTAATAGTTGTGGCCAATAGTTATATTTACTGGGACTAGAGACACACTGAAGGGTTTATGACGTTTATAATACACTATAGTCCTTGTATCTATAAAATAAATAAATAAATAAATAAATAAAATAAAAACATCCTTGGACAGGAGTCTGAAAGAATGCAATTAGCTCTGGTTGGTACGTGTATGTGTATCAAAGCAACTTGAGCTAATCACACACGTCTGGGAGTTCATGTGTATGAAAGGGCAGTTAGTGTCTCCTGAAAGCATGTTCAGCTACCCTGTGAGTAGCATCTTGAAAAGGAGGCGGTGCCTTCATTTGTCTCAGAGGAAGCACATGCTATTGTCATGCAGTAGGAGCAAACCTAAATAATGAAGCAGGAACTGGAACAGACTGGGAATTGGCTATGACTAAATAGGGATACAAACTGAATAAGAAATAAAATATTACTATACTTTTCACATTAAAAAAAAAAAAAAAAAATTCATTTCCTCCCTATCAATATACACCCAAACTGAAGGAAGAAAACTTTTTTATTAAAAGCTTGTGCTCATGGTAGGGGCACAGTCCCATGTCTGCATTTGGGTTTTTATTATGCGTTTTCATCAGATCTTTTTCATTAAATAATTACCTAGGAGAATGGATGAATGAATTAATTGACACAAGGCATTTCATGAATATATTTCAAATCATTTCAGATTCATGTGTAATAAAAAGAGAAAGGGTTGCACGTAAAAAAAAAAAAAAAAAAAAAAAAGCAGTGGTATCACAGGTACTGGTTTATTTTAGTGAGAAAGATGATAAATAATTACCTCGTTTACGTTTCATTAGCACTTTTTAGTCAGTATCAGTCCTGTCTAGATGCACAGAACTGCCTACTTCACTGAGGCAAGAAATACAGGACATATATTAGTACATTAGATGTAAATTAATGAGGACATAAGGCATAAGTTTAGTAAAATATCGATATCATGTATCGATTTATGAGTGTAGACGTGACCCAGAATCGCAGAAACGTATAATGTGGACTGAACCATCAAGAAGGAGTATAGGGGGGAGCGTCAGGAAGACTTTCCTGCTTAAATAAAGCCAAGCTAGTGCTGTGAGCGGTTTCATTATTATTATTATTATTATTTTTTATAGTAAGGATCTCACAGGTAGGCTGTGTATCAGTAATTTGTGTGCGTCTGAGTAGGTTATAAACATTGCATTTCCGGTGCAGAGGTGATAACATGGTGTCTCCGTACAGCGTCCACGCTGTAAAAAAAAACTAAACCTACGGCAGGGTTTTCATCTCGAGGTGTTAACATAAGATAACAACACAACACAACATAATATAATATAAGAGTCCAGGGTGGAAAGGACCGAGGAACTGCTTCTGGGGCGGTAGGAATATGGTTGGAGGAGCGAGTGCTTGTGTTTTTCGGCTCAAATTGCGCAAGAAGGTCGCACACATCGAGCCGTTCTTCTTCAAGACACAAGGGATATGCACACACACACACACACACAATATATCCTATGCATGTTGCTACCATCAGTTCACAAGCATCCTGCTGCAGAATAACAAACACTGATCAGCTGTGTGTGTTTTTAATGTAACAGTGTAGCAGTCTGCTGCCATATTATTTGATACACTGCTATTTCTGACACCGCAGGCTTGATATTATGTGTCTGTGGAGCGAGTGTGTTCACACACACGGGTTTAAAGGGGAAAAAATCGCGATCGTTTAAAAGCTTTGTATTTCATGATCGCCGCCATTTCCACTCACTCTCTCTCTCTCTCTCTCTCTCTCTCTCTCACACACACACACACACACAGAGACAAATATCCAGGCTGAGGTTGTAGCTGGGTTTTTTTGTGCTCTCTCTCTCTCTCTCTCGCCTGGGTTCAGTAGGAGCCTGCTGTTCAGCAGCACCCCTCCCCCCAGCCTTTGGCGAAACAGGAACAACTTCTTTGAGAGCGAAAGAGAGGGGGGAAAGAGAAGAGAAGAGAGAAGGCTGCACAAGTTTTTGGAGTCTTGGAGCAGATATGTAGCCTTCACTTGGTTTTCCATTTGGGAGCTAAGATTCTTCTGGATTTATTATTATTATTTTATTTTGCAGCTGCTCTTTATTTGTCTTTTCTTTTTTTTTGGTGGAAAAATGGTCGACTTACCTCGAGGATTATAATTGTCGGTGGAGAGGGGGAGCGCTCTCTCTCTCTCTCGGTTGTGGAATACTTTACCTTTTTTTGTGCAGAGAGTGGAATTAGCGGAGAAGTGACTAATCGACTAACCACCACTAATCCCTCCTTCTTTTTTTAATGGCACCTGAGGAATGGAAAGACTTTTGCCTGGAGTAGCTCTGTGTACGAGTGTCTGTTTCGATATGATATGATATAGGATATGATGCATGGTAAGACTCGGTTTTGCTTTCGATCCCTTTTTTTTTTGTTTGTTGTTGTTGTTGTTGTTGTTGTTGTTGAACCGTCCTGTAACTTTCTCCTCCATCGGGCCGGTAGTCATCACGCTTGGCGTCGCTCCCATTCAACTCGGCGGCCATGCATTTAGAAATCCTAAAAGACTGAAACGACCAGATTTCCAACATTGTGAACATCCAAGACCGGAAGATATAAGTATCACAACTTTGCTATGTGCTTGCTAGTTAAACCGTGTACAGTACAGGCCTTTGTTTTGTTTTTTTTCGTTTCGTTTGTTTCCTCCCCTTTTCAGAGTTTAGTTCAAGTCGCGTTTGCAAATGGCCCGATATGTTAACGCTGTTTTCGCTTCTTTTAACCACTTTAGTTGAAACAAATTAAACGTCTCCGTATTGATCATCCTCAATGAAATAATGTGAAGTAACTCGTTTGTTTAGTAAACGTACCTTTTCTTCGTTTTAAACCGACTTACTTCGCTTATTTCCCCCCTCAAGTCTTTTTGTCCCGTTTGGAGAATCCCATCAGGTCTCAAGAGGAAGTCTGAGGCCGTCTCTGGATTTGGTTACCGCTCTTCTTTGTAAACTTCGTCGCTAAAATAACTCACAACAAGTTTTATACACTTAGTACCAAGCCAGAACAGTTTTAGACGACTTTTCCCCCAACTTACCTGTGTTGCTTTAAGAGGAAAGCCTACTTTGAATATGGCCTTAGCTTAGCCTACAAAACAAACGATGTTTTGTTGCGCGTGGCCCCTCGTCTCGAGACTGTTGGCATGCTATTGCTAACTTAACTGTTCACAAGATATATTTACACAATGTTTATAAGATATACTTAAAGTTATACGTCATTTATTGCCTGGACTGGAATGTGATAATCAAACATATGTGATAATACATAAATATACGTTTCAGAGTTTTTCAGTCGTATTTCAAATAATGCTACTTTTAATAAACTGAGCCTGTGTGTTCCTTACTTCCCTGCTGAAAACAAACAAACAAACACTATAAACCCTCACAGAATTTGTAATGGAAACTGTAATGGTCCTTGTGGGTCTCTACTGGTAATTTGTTGCCTTGTATTGGTGGCATGTCTAGTGAATACCATTAAGGGCCTGTAATGGTTTTAGTGGTTAGCTGATGGTTTGTAATGGTATTTGTACCGGACACCATTAGAAGGTCTGTGATGGTTTGTTTTTTTTTCCCCCTTCCCAGCAGGGTTATGTGTTGCTAGTTTTCATTTGGAAAAGAAACCTTTCATTTGGAAAAGAAACCACACATTTGTGGGGTTTATTCTTCCAAATTAAGCACATTTACAAGGGCCTAGTTTGAATACATCACCTCTGACTCTGTTCCTATGCAAATTGCAGGCCAGTGTGGCTGCAACCTCTGGCCATCATGGTGGTTTGGCCTCTGAAACAAGAGCAAGCTGTTATACCTTTCCTGTGAGGATAAAAGTCACCTCTCGTTTAGTCTTTAGGTTTTTCCTTCTAACCTCAGCAAAGATTGTGCGATTCACTGATATGCCACAAGAACAGCTAATTTTACACAGGAAGACGGAATAATTAGTCATTTTACACAATAAATTTTATTGTAACACAGAGATTTCGTTTACTGAAGTAATTATCATATTGGTATTAGAGTAACTGTCTTTGTGTGTGTGTAAAATGGCAGCTACAATATATGGTAGCTTCAGACTTGCATGAAAGTTCGTAATTGTGTTTTGGTCCACCACAGCAGAATGAAACTATGCTTAAAAGAGACAGTTACCTCAAATATTTGCCTGTTTATCTTTATCGTTAAAATGATCTTCACAGGTATCCAAGATTTTTTTTTTTTTTAATGTAATACTCGGTTCACTTTTTTTCCTTGTTTGAACATCTTTCCTGACATGTTGCTCTATTTTGGTTATAGTTTCCTACATTACCCACAATGCCATTTGACTGCTAGCTAAAGAGAGCAATGCAGCAGTGCTTTAGCACTTTAGTCTGTCCACCTCTGCCAAAACAGGTCAGTTTCAAAAGATTTCAAGCTAATAACATCACCCTTGTACTTGTCGTCTCGTAGATCCATAAGCAGTTTAGTCGAGTCTCTTCTGCGACTCTTCGCAACTGCACTGTATAGCTGCATTACATTTGAGTCCAGATTTTACTTTCTCCACTATTGCTATGATATATTTCTCATTGATATGATACTGAACATTGCGGGAAAACTGTGACTAAGAGAAGAACCTCTTTCTCTTCAGTTTTTAGGAGCGAACAGTGACTTTGTGAAATCACTTTGAGATTTGGTGAATTTTTTTCTCTCTCTCCTATTAAACACCATTGTAACTGTGTTAGCAATGTCCTCCTATGATGTCAGTGTGGCTTACAGGAATAATGAAAATACAACCAACAAATCAACCAACAAATTAGCACCAGAATCACAAAGCATATCACAAATATTTCACTATAAACATATTTAATGTGTTTTATGGTTCGGTTTTCTTTTAAGAGTGCATAGAACTCAGTACTGTGGTTTTGTGCGTATTTTGAGATACAAGCTGTCACACTGGTAAAATTCAATATTTTGCCTGTTCTGTTCTTTATAGTGTAATGTATCCTGTTGTAAAAATATTGTCACATATTTCAAAGAGTACATCATCATCATTACCATAATAGTTTAATGTTAAAAAATAACTATTTCAGGTTTCTTTGTTATGGTTACACCTTCACAACCGTGCTTGAACATGTTTGCTGTGTTCCTGTTTGTCATGATTTGAATAGCAAAATACCCACATGGTAATCTCTTCGAATGCACAAGTCATTAATTTTTTCCAACTGAAAACCAGTAAACCTTTTTCCACACTGCTATATACATGATACTATTTTAATCAAATCAACTGTGATTTAGTGCTTTGGCTTGAAACATGAAAAAAATGGTAGGAAATAATAAGTTATGGAAATGTCAGACATGCCCTGCCCTTGGAATTTTCTTAGCAGTCCTTCCTTATCATATTACGCAAGATTTGTTGTGTTTTAAAGAGCAAAGGAGTGCCTTTTGCTTCTGGTTTGTGTGTGTTGTTGAATGGAATACCCACTGCATCTATCCACAAACTGAGTCATATAATTGCTGCCATAGCTTTTGGTTTTGGAGATTAGCATGTGGTGGAATATGTTAAGTGGGTTCAAAAGTAGAAAGTTCTCTGGGGTTTTCTTCACTTCATCTTGGCACGCATCCTGACGTTTTTGGGGTTCGTTTGGCCACGGGCACATGGCTTGTTGGACCTGTAGGTCTGTGGGTCTTACATACATGGTTAAAAACTGCTCTGTGGACTGGACTGTGTACTCACCTCATTGGACCCCTAATGTTTTTTGACACTGATCTGGAATAGGACTCGAAAGATGGCCTGGCCCTTAACAATTTTTTTCCCCCAGCCAACTTATATTTCCAAGTATAGAAACTTGTATCTTGCTGCAACATGTTGAATGTACCTGATCATATAAAAAATATCATTTTCTTTAGTACGTCTTTGAGTTTTATGGACTTTTCTGAAATGACGTGATCTCTGCTGTCATTTCAGTACGGTCTCTTATTGCCTTGTCTTGATGTAATTCCATTTGTGTACTTTATATGTTGGAACTTATTTGAGCTCAGCATTGTAATTAATTGGTCAAAAGTGAAGCATAACTTCCATATTTAAAAATTTTATATAGTGGGCATTTCGTTCAATGGCTATGATGGCCCTCCAAGTCAAGGGTATATCTTTTGCTCTTGTTCATATAAACAGACCTTGAGAACTTGGAATTTGAGGTCCTGTTCATGTTCTCATCATAACTATATATGCATTACATGTGGCAAGTGAATTCTATAAAAGTTAGTTTGTTCATAAGCGTTTCAGTGCACCATGTCACTAGCACAGAAAGCTGACCTTACTTTATGCATGTCTTCCACAGGTTAGTCTATAAGAGAGAGAAGTTGTAATCTACTAAACTCGTCCTGATTCTGCGGACCTTTGTTCCTTCACACTTCGGTTCAGACACTGGTTTGCTCAACATCAACACACACACAATAAAAGGGGATCGACTGGAAGTTGCTTCAGATGTGGAGGAGCCGGAGATCCTCCTGAGACCTCGGGGTCATTCAAGGTAAAGTAACTATGACAACACGCACTCAAATTCAGTCACATGCTTGACGTTGGTCTGAATGTTATGTATTTGCATGCAAACAGGATTCTGTAGAGGAAAAGCGCTTGTGATTTAAAGCTGAAGCACAATGCTGAGCTTGATTTGAATCATTTAGACTTTTTTTGGGGGGGGGGCATTGATACCATTTTTGTCAGACTGCGTGGTAGGAAGTGGTAGCTCAGTGGTTAAGATGTTGGACTTCTGATCAGAAGGTCATGATCAAATCATAGCCCTGCCAAGCTGCCACTGCTGGGCCCCTGAGCGAGGCCCTTATCCCCTCATATTCTCAGTTGTATAAATGAGATCTTGATAAGGGCATCTGCCAAATGCTGTACAGGGTTTTTATATATATATATATATATATATATATATATATATATATTTTTTTTTTTCTTCTTTTTTTGGTACCCCCTGATACCGATACTGAAATGAGTTATCCTAAGTCGGGCCATCATGGGACGTTTTATTTAGTGTTTGTTGGTGGCTGCTAGCAATGAACTCCTCATGCTGAGTATTATGTTTGAGATGTTATGTTGTTTAAACCGTATCTTTAATAGTGTGCGAGGGCGGCTGGCGTGAGCGCGCAGATCTGTGAGCATGGTCATTAAAAATGAGCTCAAGGTGCCCTGAAATGGATCTTGACTCGGAAGCGAAACGCAGACCTCGGTGAAAAGATGCACGCGTGTCTCCGTGCTCGCAGAACTGAAGCGCAACAGTTTCTCTGCTTGCTCACTTCACTGCTCCGAGTCAGTATTTATCATGAAGTTGTGTTGCATGATGGTTAAAGATGTATAGTTAACTTTTCATCATATTTAGTTTTCCATACGCTGTTAGGTGTTTAAAAATCAACCTTATGTCATAAATGACATGGCTGTGTTTCAGAACATGAGAAAAATAACAAAGCTGAGTTTCAGATGAACAGGAAAATGACAGATGAGGTTTAGAAGTAGAGATGATAAGGTTTTTTTTTTTTTTTTTTTTTTTTTGCTTGGGGGTTGGTAAAAAGGGATTTGCCTAATGTTTGGAGAAATCAGCATCACATTTGTAGCTGTGAATACTCTGAGGTGAGGTCAGCACACATGGCAGCATTCGAGGAAGAAAAAGAACCATACACTTGAGACACACATGGTGACGTTTACTATAACTGTGATGAGTTTATTATAGTCTGTTGACTATTTTTTTTTTGTAGTAGTAGTTTTTAACAATGTTTACTGTGAGGTGTGTTTTGGACACATTTGGTCCAAATAAGTGTATGTGTGTGTGTGCTTAGAACATTTTGGTGTGTTTCTGGAATCCTGCCTTTCTGTTAGAAGGTTTAATCATGTGGCAGTATGTGGCGGGACTGAGGTGTGTGTGTGTGTGTGGGGGGGGGATCATTTGCCAATGGGGTTGCGCACCCTATGGACAGTGCAGGCGGTTTCTGTCTGCAGGTCAGTTCTAAGGCCTCACTCTTTCTTCTGGATCCATTCATTACTGTCAAACACACACACACACACACCTCCCTTCGTTTTCTTCACCTCTTTCTCACAAGACATAGGTTTAATCACTGCTACTGACTTTCTGCTTGCTCCATCCTTAACTGGTCCTGTGTGTGTGTGTGTGTGTGTGTGTGTGTGTGTGTGTGTCTGGGCATGGTGGGAGGTTGCATGGTGTGTGTGCGCTAATTGCGTACAGTTTCCGTGTAACGCTAGCCTCGTTTACTTCCACGCTCTTTGATTAACTGCATCACTCCCATTAAGGTGTTTGTGTTTAGGTTGCGGCCAGTAGTCGGCTTTGGTACAGCTGCTAATTAAAGGCTATTATAATTAACTTGCGGGAAGGAGAGCTATATTAGCCCACTGCCTGTAGTAGGACCCTTTAACAGCTCAAGCCAGAGCTTTAATCACTGGATTTTCTTTGTTTGTATCATTGTTTACAGTAGGTACTCCAACCCAGCAACGTGCAAGAGATATTGGTGGGTTCTCCTTGACGAAAAAATGACTAAAGGCACGTTTTGTTGGGCTAAATTAAATCTGCATGCATGGCAGAAACCAATTAAAGCAGCTCACTTATCTGGTCCTGCTTCTAATGTGCATACTTGGAGGTCGGAGTCAGCTAGTCACGCTGAAATGAACCAATTTCTGCTGGAAGAACGGAAATTCCATTCGTAAAGGCTGACTCGGGCTGAAGAAGATTTTTTTTTTTTCTTTTTTTTTCCTCGAGACTACCATGAATTTATGCACTGAGAGGAATCCAGGGTCAAACAGACAGCGGGCCTAGATCCTTCACCATATAATAGCAATATAAAAATGGAGGTCGGACTGATTTAGAGTGCATTGATCAATATGGATTTAAAGGAATTGAGTGATGCATTTAGGTCTGACAGTGTATGTGTATACTAGTATATACTATATATGTATTGTGTTTTCTGGAATGTTGAGTTGTTAACTCTGAAATTGTTCAAATGTAGGACTGTACATGAATAGAAAGGTCATAATCGTAGCTGTACAGTACGTTTGTGCAACATTAGCGCGTTCGTGGCGTGTTTTTCCTTTTGCATCAGTGTGCTTTCGGAGCTGTAAGAAAATCATTAATGTTAAATGATTCTTTGATGAATTAACTACCTGGCACACGTTTTTGTGCACACATCTGTTCTGCCAGAGAAGAGCTTTTCATAGCTACACTGGGCATGCAAAGCTTCAATTACCATGCTGTTGCTGATAGTTTGTTAATTGCTGTGTGGTGGCCGTGAGCTGCTTGGCTGAAATGCATAGTTGCAAGCTGCATAAGACCGTCCACTGCTTAAAAAAACAAGGCATCCTTTCACCTTATTTTATTAAATTATATTTTAATGAGTGTTTGATTTAGTGAGCCTAGCTCTACATCTAAGGGGGGCTTTCACCATGTGTCACGTGAAAAATTGGTAATGTGAAAGCTGTCATGCGGACCGGGAAGTGCACCGCGGTACCGAACCCGAGACCTGTAGGACCTGTAGGAAGTGGTCTGAGTTTGGTTGCACTGGAACTGGGCCACGATTCCCATTAATGTGAACACAACTCGTACTCTGGTCCACACTTGTTCAGGAAGTAAAGTAAACTGCGGGTGGCTGAGGCTCAGTTGGTAGAGCGGGTTGTCCACTAATCGTAGGGTTGGCGGTTCGATTCCCGGCCCACATGACTCCACATATCGAAGTGTCCTTGGGCAAGACACTGAACCCCAAGTTGCTCCCGATGGCAAGTTAGCGCCTTGCATTGCAGCTCTGCTACCATTGGGGGGGGGGGGTGTGTGTGAATGGGTGAATGAGACACTGTAAAGTGTTTTGGATAAAAGCACTATATAAGTGTAGACCATTTACCATGGGACCGTTGTGGGCCACAGAAGCGTCCACTTCTGCGCATAACACCTGCTGCACATAATCTCACCAAAATATTAAAAAACAAACAACAACGTGAGTCGTGTTGTTCTCCGTGTGCGTTTGTGTAATGTAAGATGAACACAACTACACCAGGGTTTGATAGAATCAAGTGAGTCTGAAACCAGACCAACGCCACGAGGTACCAGGCGAAAAATGCATCCGGATTTAGACCGCAGTGTGAAGACCACCTACAGAAGGTTTGATGCACATCAGCAGGCTTTCACCGACTGTACATTTGTATATAGATTTGATGACCACAAACTCTGACTTTTTATCATCTTATTCAAGAAGTCTTAGTGTGGACAAACCTTAAAATCTGTTAGCTAGCCTACCAGACAGGTGAAAGCTCCTCTTTGCTGTACCGTTTGATGTTTTTGCAGCACTGACTAAGCTAAAAAGTGGCAGCTAGAATGTTAAAATGTACCGTGAGCTAGTTTGCTAGTTAATACAGAGTAAGACAAATGAACATTATCCTCTTCTGACAAATTTTCCAGTGTAGCACGTTGTGTTTGTGGCCTTGTTGGTGAATGTTTCGTCTAGGAGATTTCATGTTCCGTCCTTGTACACCATGTAATAGATAGAATTTCAGCCTGCTAAGCATCTTCATTTTCTCTCAGCACGTTTAACCATGAAGGAACAGCGTGTATCTGTATGACCACTTTGCACGTAAATGTATTTATTATTATTTTTCCGGATTTGTCAATGTTTCCACATACATTTTTTGGTTCAGAATAGACCACCTGTCATCCATGCACACTAATATATCTGCTTATTAAAAACGGTTCTGCTGACAGCCAGATCACGCCTTGCGGTGGTGGGTGGTCTGATTCGGAATGATTTTGTGTGCGTTATAGTTATAACACGGACGTGTCACACCACCCTGAAGCTTGAAATTCTTTTTCTGGTTGTTGCTGGGCAATTACGAATATTATGGGGGGGGAAAAACCCCAAAACTACAAGCTAATTTTTTTTTTTTCTCAATTATATTTTTTCAGTTACATGTTGCCCATTGAAAAATTATGAAAGAATTTGCAACATACATTTAATACGAACAGTTTCATTGCCTGTTATGGTGGTACATTGTCTAAATCATCATTACATTACAGCAGCAAAGAACTTGCTGCTGATTGGATATTGCTGGTAGTGCTGCAACCAAGATTTCCAAAACATTTTCAGTGGCCTTCAAATAAATATCAAGTCAATATCAAAATACCTAGACATCCTGTACTTTTAGAAATACACTGTTTGAGAAACAAGGCGCTACTGATAGTTTTTGTTTATGTTAGCAAACATTCATTCTACTAAAACTGTCCAAGTTGGCTGTTAGGCTATTCTTTAGAAATGGTTCTTCCCAATTTACGATGAGCAGGACCGTGTGTGTTTAGTATCTGCCTTTATCTTATGTGATTTAAAACGGGATTAATCTTGTATTTTTGTACTGTAGATTGATCTCCAAAAGCGATAAAAGTAAAAGTTAAACTTGTCAGAACCGTCTCTGTTCAAGCGAGGTCAGCTTTACACAAAAGCAGACACTGACATGTTGTATTAGTTTAATATGGATGGATGATTTTAAACTCGGTTTCAGATTCAACAGATCACTTTTTTTTTATCCCCCCTGTACCGTGGAAGTGAGGGAGCAGGCGGAGAATGCGTAGTGACAAAGAATTCGTACGTAAATAGTGAGAAGGAAATCAGCAGGAGTTGAAACCTGGAAACAGTGGAAAGAACCTAAATCTAACTGATTGTATAAAGGTGTCCGGTTAATGCTACAACCCCGAACACAAGATCACAATCTTTTGTTGAATCTCTTGCGTTCTGATTTATCAGTATTTGCACGTAATCCATTCAGAAGTACTTTGGACGTTACGTGCATGTTTACAAACGTTCCGATTTGGTCTGTAGTGTAGACATGCGTAGAGAGAGAGAGTGAGAATTCTATCCTCCCTACCCAGAGAGCAAGGACAAATTTGCTGTCCTGAACTGGATGCCTGCGCCATTGTTGGGATTCAAACTTGCGATCTCCAGATATTTCGGTGAAGGCTTCTCTGCTGAAGGAAATGTGCCCATGGTCTCTCGCTGCTGACTAACTAACCCTGCCTTTGCCTTGCCAAGCACCTTTTCATTGGAATTTGGGATTTCACACACAGTTCCAAGCTCATGTTCTCTTCAGTGATTTATTTGAGACAGATGCTGGCGTTCATGTCCGTCAGGTCCATTGACAAGGCATGTACTTTTGCTCTTGTATAAACTATAACCAGAACTCAGAATTTCCTCTTGAAATCATCCACACTCAAATATTCCCATTTGCTAACCAGGCAGATTTCTCCTTTCCTCTCCTCACCCCTTTCTCTCCAGTCCCTCTGATGAGCTCTGTGTGTGTGTGTGTGTGTGTGTGTGTGTGTGTGTGTGTGTGTGCCAACCTCTCTGGGTTGTGGAAAGGTCCAGCTGCGCCACCGTGTTCTCTCCATGCCAGGAGCAGGTTGTGTCACTTCACCAGTGTGCCAGGAAGTGTGTGTGCGTGGCCAGCTTGCTAAATGGGCCAGGATTTAACCGGTTTTGCTGGACTACACTGTGTGTATTTTTAATTGCGAACACTGCTGTGCCTTTAAAGTGGCAATTATTGGAAAGAACCAGTCGGCTAATAATTTGTGCTGGACTACAAACCTGATCACTCGCTTTGCTCCGGTTCATTCGGTTTAGGTCCGGCTGTGTCCGAACACATCCTCTGCGTCTCCCGACGACTTCTGCCGATCCTTTTGTGAACGTGTGCGTGTTGTTTCCTGTGAAGGGTTCGACTATAAAGAGCATCTGTGAAGCACGCTTTGGAGAGGGAATAAGAGGGTGCATGTGCACGCACGTGCGCACCGTTACGTGCCAGTGCACATCACCCCTCTCACCAGCTGGCCGCCTGACATCATGCCCGCATGGCGCCAAAGCCTTTGGCAGCCTGTCTCTGCCCACGCACGGGAAGGAAAGGAAGAGTGGGAAGTACACTGGACTCACAGACACTTGAGCGAACAAAGGGGGAGGAAAAATAAAAAAGAGAGGTATTGCAAAGAATGAGGGAACAGAGAGGAGACCGAGAGTGCAGTCATCTCCTGGGGTTAGCGAGTTCACTTCTGGTTTGGGCAGCTTTCAACAGACATGTTTGGAAAATCTCCAGGCTTTATGAAGCAAGAAAACACTGGGAATTCTGACATCCTCGGCATGTTTGATAGAGGAAGTAGTAACAGGGAGGGGGTGGGGCAATACATGCTCACTGTCCTCATTTTTGTATCCTGCTGGGCTTCCTGGGAAATAGGAAATGGAGCTAGTTTTGGAGGAGGTAGTAGACATTTCTCCAGCAGGCCCTGAAGTTTGCAGTCCTATTAAACCAAGTGTGTGTTAACTATAGTGTTTCCATTCTGTCAGAAGTGATGGAGAACTCAGTACAGGCACTGAGTGATTAGATATCTGAGAATAATTGTTTCTGTGAGAGCAAATCAAAAATCTTCTGCATTAACAATGTGCATGGTTTACATTTTTGGCTTTGGCTTTCTTTAACGTTTCAATATACTAGATAATAAGATATTACTGATGTATATTAGACCTGTCAAAAAACATATTAAATATGTAATTATTTCAAGTTTAGTATTCTTCTGTATTTGATTTAGCACATTATTTTTTTTTTACTGTCAGAGAGAGAGAGAGAGAGAGAGAGAGAGAGAGACTGTGAGACCATGTTTGGTGAGAAATGTCACCTCTTTAAGAAAAGCAAATCATAACAAGGCAATATAACGATTTCAGCACAAGCCTTCCTTCTTCCTTTTTGTTACTTTTCTTTTACTTTCATTTCATTTCTTGCTTTTCTTCATTCCCCTTTCCTTCATGTCTCTTCTTACATTGCTTACCCTTTCTTTTCTTTTTTCTTTCTTCCCTATTCTTTCATTTTCCCCCCTTCCTTTCCTGTCTCTTCTTCCTTCTTTTTCTTCCTTTCCCTTCCTTCTTTTTTCCTTCTTTTTCTTTTCTTCCTTCCCCCTTTCCTTCGTTTCTTTTCTTTCCTTCCTTCTCATTTCTTTTTTTTTTTCTCCCTTCTTTACTTTTTTTTTTATTTTTATTTTTTAATTCCTTCTCCTTTCTCTTCTTTCCTTCCTACTCCACTCTTCCTCTTCCGTTCCTCTCCTCTCCCACCTTCCTTCTACCTGGCATGTTTTTCTGGGCGTGGGAGGGAACCGGAGAACTGAAGAGCAGTAAAATATGCAGTGAGGCGGTACTCCAGAATCAGGACTGAGAGACTCTTAGGCGCATCATAAAAATCCGCCACCTTCTAAACTGGAATTTTTCTTAACACAGGATGAGATGCGAGTCCAATCTCCAGCCAGCCACATGCCAACATTGTTCTCTTCTCTCAATCTGTGTGTGTGTGTGTGTGTGTGTGTGTGTGGTGGAGACGGCTGTACTGTGAGAACGAAGAGGATTGGGATAATGATGAAGACGAATGTTGGCTGTCTAGTGGGCTGACAGCCCAAAAACATGGCTTTAAACTGCTGTCAGTCCACAGGCTCCTCTGTCAGTTTCCTCTCACACCACACACAACCCTTCTCCTCCTCTTCTTCCTCCTTCCCTTTCTCCTTCTCTTCATCCCTCCATCCCCAGACCCCTGTCATTAATTTCATTTATTTTCATGTTTGACTCGCCATCACTCAGAGCAGCCATTTTTTTTTTCATTCGTCACTCAATCAGTCCTTTTGTTCCTTCAGATAACTCCTCTTTCCTTCTGCCTTTAACACTGTATCATTTCTTCTGTTCGTTCCTCCATCTGTCCATGTTTCAGAATGAAAGCTAGGGGAGGGACTTGGTAAACACTGGAAAATGTCTTCTTTGTCTGTCAGTCTTGGTCTCTCAACGTCTCTGTTTGTGTCTCTCTGTCTATATCTGTTTGTCTCTCTGTCTCTCTCGCCCTGTCTCATATTCTCACCTCTCTCTCTTTCATTTTCTCTTCCCTCTCTCCGTGTCTTCAGTCTCTCTCACTCGTTTCCTGACACACTGTTGTATTCTCTCTCTCTCTCTCTCTCTCTCTCTCTCTTTCTCTCGGCTGAACAGGTTTGTTTGAACGTGTGTGGAATGCTGTTGTGAAAGCACAAGGAGAGCTTCATTTTAACCACATCAGTATGCGTCACTCCAACAACTCTTCAGACAGTTTTTTTTTTTTTTCTTCCCCTTCTTTTCTTCTTCACTAAATTGCATGTGCATGTATGTGCATGAGGACTCTCCTTTTTGAATGCATGCAAATTTTAAGCCTATGCTGCAACAATCTGTCAGTCAAACACTCGAGCCACTCTGTCATGTTTTCCTGTAGTTATGACCCGGACCACGCCTGCGTGCGCGTGTGCATGCGCGTGTGTGGGTCTGGATATAAGTAGGTGATTTACTTCTCATCTGTCTGATCGGACACATTAATGCTTTTCATCGGAGGTGTAAAGCATTGACACTACTATAATACCTAGCTCACAGGCAGCTTCTAGGAATACTCAGACCATGTTGTACAGTGTGATAATTATACATGTAATTATGTATTAATGTAATCACAATAGTAGTACTTATAATATAATATTATCTTTATTCATTGGGAACGCCTAGTCCTGTTATTGTACTGGTTAGGTATTTGAGAAACGTCTGTTTTGTTCTTGGTTTAAAAAAAAAAAAAAAGTCTTCCTGTCAGATCGGTTAATATTTGTTTTTCATATCAGGGCTGTAAAGTTTCAATATTATAAAAAAAAAAAAAAAAAGTTTAGTATTTGAATGCGTTTGAATATTACTGAGCAGAGAAGATTAGCAGTAGAACTTCACTATGTGTTTGTATTACATAAACCACCACAGAAAAATCCCACTGAGGCATTGATCATATTTTTATTGTAAACACGAATGTTTACAGTTGTTTATATTTACTCACCGGAATGTTGAATTATATTTAGCTACATTTTAGAGTTCGTCAGCTGTTTTTGTTTTGTGGTTTTTTTTACTGTGATTTCGCAGAACTTTTAAGATTATTACATGTCACACTGTACGAGATGACCCCGAAAATGTCACAGGCAAATTCCCGAGAAGACCGTGAAGCGGTAGTGTGTTCTCCATGTCAAATTATATTAGTAAGATCCTTTAATGAGATCTGCGCCATTGAAGACATTTTCTATGTTCTTGCTTACCGCATCAATCAGGATCAAACAGATTCATGCCTAGTTTTAGTTTCACAGTAAGTTTGAGCGAATTTAGACAATTATTCTGTCCGTTACTTTGTTTTGTTTGTGTCTCCGTTTTCCAATGCCGTATTTGGAGCTGTACTGCAAGTTTCATGTCGTCGTATGCCATCCTATTATTGGTGGGTTCTAGATGAGCGTCGTAGCAGCTACCACGGTTAGAACTTTATCGTCGAATGTCTTTGGTCACAGTGGCGCTGAATCGGCCATCAGAGAACACCTATATGCTATGCTGTACGCTGTATGGCCGAAAGTATGTGGACACCTGACTGTCATACCCATACGTGGTTCTTCCCCAAACTGTTGCCTTAAAATTGAAAGCACAGAATTGTCTATATGTTGTAGCGTTAAGAATTCACTTCACTGGAGCTCAGAAACCCCAAACATGTTGCAGCATGAAAACAACCCTTTGCATAAGAAAGCATCTGCTCATGATCCAAAACATACCAGTTCATCGGTTAAGTATGATGTAGGTAGTGTCATGGCTTGGGCGGTATTGATGATGACGGTAGCGCAGAATGTATTCAGAAGTCTACCGGAACATTTGTCTGCCAATTTACAGAGAAATGCATCTAGTGTAATTGGGAGTATGTGATGTAATGTAATCATGCCGTAAGAAAAACCAAATAACTGAAAGAAGCTACGGTACAAGTCTCTAAAAGTATCGCAAAAGAAGAAACCAAAAGTTTGGTGATGTCAGTGGGTTGCTGGCTTTATGCAGTTAAAGCAATCAAGGGATATGCAACCAAACATTAAATGTTATTTAATTTACTTTCATACTATCTGTACCAGTACTTTTGCTCACCTCAAAATTGGGTGGTTTGCCACCAAAGGTGCCATGTTTAACGCATCTAGATGTAAAGACCAGGAAATGAAAGCTGAAAGTCTGATCTATTGTCTCGTATTCAAAAACAAAAGATTTGGTCTTGCTGTCCCTATACTTTTTGAGCAGACTGTATCTGTATTCATTACAAGCACACACTCGACTGGTGCTTATGATTGGGGGGGTGGGGTGTTGTTGTTTGCAATTTGCCGCTGGTCCATTTGCTTAGGAGTCAAACACGCACATTATTTATTTATACTTGGTGGCTGGGGAAAAGTAAAGTGTGTTTGCGGTAGGGGAACTGTTCAACAAATGCACGCCATGTTGATATGTGATTAGTAAAACGCTAAAGATTTAACAGGAAATGTTTTAATCGTGTCGAAAGTGTTGGTTAGTTGAGTGGTACTGATTTCCAGATTATTAGTTTCATCTAACAAAAGGCAAATCTATCAGATTGCGTAAGCCTTAAGATGTTTAGTTTTGTCGAAGCTAAGACATGCATTAATTAGCATAACGGACTCGAACGTCCAATCAGCTGCTCGTTGCTACACAGTTTAATTTGACAGTATGGCATCACGGTGAAGCCACTCCCATCTCCTTGCTGTTTTTGCGGTTAGCTTTTTATGAAACATGTTAGTTGGTCAGTATTGAAGTACTAATGATGCTCTCAGAAAAAGGTTAACACCACATTTGATTTATTCTTTTCCCTGTCGTTTATGAATGCCTGTGCGGCCATGCGCGTTTCACGTTTGCTTTCGAATTAGCGGCAGTTTGGGAGCGACAGTTGCTTGAATGGTGGGTTCATTATTCTTCTTAATGAAAAACACAACAATTACATAACAGTACAATGACAAACTCGCTTATGTTAAACATAAATCTTCTGCCATCGTCTTGTCGGTCCACTCGCCTCACTCTCGTCACGTGACGAATGAAATCTGACTCCTGCTGATCTGTGCTGCGACTCGGCTCATGCTGAATTGAGTGGACGCGTTCAGTTTTTAATTGTAGCCTCCATTCTGTAACTGAACTGAATGATTTTTATTATTATAAAAAGGCAAAACGACAGTGAGGGCGGTGCTGCGGTGGGCAAGTAATGTCATCATTGTGCGACCGAACACGGCTATTGCAGCAAGCCTACTGTATAATGATTGAGGGTTTTTTTTTCCCCCTCTACGTGATGAGAAACACCTTGGGATTCTTTATCCACGTGGATGTGAAGAGCTGGTACGCTTCTGTGCTTTTAATTCTGGCAAAGTATATAAAGACCACAGTCTGTGTTATTGGCTTTGTCAAAGTATCTTTCTCTTCTGAAGTAAGGTGAGTAAATCTGGCCAAGTTTCAGCTCTATTTGACGTTGCATTTCGTGGCAACGGCAGAAATTCAGTCCCCAATCTGGCAACCGCTACATAAAAATCATGTGACAAACACTACAATAATCTTTGCTACTTTGTACCTACATGTATTGGCCATTTTAATAGGTAAACCTACAACATAAGGCAGACGAGATATGGCATCAGTCCAACATGTATCCATACTGGACTGTGAAGATGCTATTATATTGTGTTATTTATTTTCACGTTCAAGTTATATTGGAAATGATAAATGTATTCTTTTGTTAAATTGGAAATCGTTTTGTTTACCTTAGTAGTAGTGGTAGAAGAAAATATTGTATTGATACCGGTGAATACTCAAGGTTTCAGTATCGGAAAAGAAAAACCAGCATAATATAGGTGTGTTAGTTTGCTGTGTTTTTAAAAAAATTTTTTTATTTTTTGCTGTATGTATCTAGTCAAATATTTCATGGCATTAATCAAAAACACAGGCTAGTGGTGAAAAGTAAAATAAATATCTCTGTACAAACGTCTCTTTTCACATCAACAAATTAAAAACCAAAAGGAAAACTCGATGAAACCCACCAATTATTGATCTATCTATGAGATTTACAGATATCTGTAGTAATCGAGTGATTCTCCTGGGAGATATTTTATATATATGTCCACAATATTTTTATATATATATATAATATATATATACTTTTTAAGTTTTGATTTCAGTGGGAAATGATGATGGAAAAGAAACGAATGCTTCCTGGAGTGTCTTTATAGTGAAGGAAAAGTGCAGCACCTCTTTTTCCACAGGGTATAATAAAAGTTTGGGGTTTTTTTTAATTGGAAAAAGACCTGCTTTGTTTTTGTTCTGTCTTCACCTGTGCAGTTTCTGTTAGCCTGTTTTCACTGTAGCCTCACATTCTTGTTCAGGAGTTCAGGAATGGAACCTGAAATGATCTTCTGCTGTAGCCCTGAAGTTCAACCTTTTGTGCATTCTGAGATGCTTTTCTGCTCAGCATGGTTGTAATGAGTGGTTATCAGCTCAAACCAGTCTGGACATTCTCCTCTGATTTCTGTCCTCAGCAAGGCGTTTCCATTACATTACATTATATTACATTTATTCATTTAGCAGATGCTTTTATCCAAAGCGACTTACAAATGAGAAAATACAAGCAAAGCGATATATC
>JANDJT010000154.1:10941874-10964050 GCA_024331685.1 Stegophilus panzeri | reverse complement strand
ATATAATGCTTTTTTTTTTTATGCATTATTTTTATGGCTGCACAAAAAGCACTGAATTAAACTACAGTACTGAATGAATAATATATATTCTGATGTGTGTGTATTGGGTTCGTTTCAGTCTTATATAACTGGACAAACAGTTGTATAAAGTTTTAGTCTGAAGTTTATATTTGTAACACTCAGTTTGACTGAAAGTTTGCCCCGCCCCCATCCGATTAATCGAAGAAAGAAAGAAAGAAAGAAAGGAAGAAAGAAAGAAAGAAAGAAAGAAAAAATCTGCCAACTAATCGATTATGAAAATAATCTTTAGTTGCAGCCCTAGTGTACTCATGTGGCAGGGTTCTCTGAGAGCATGTCCAATAAGTGTATAACGAGTAATATCTTGACTACAACCTGGATTCAGTGCTCACTTCTGTAATGATGATAAATATAATTTGGGGGCTGTAGGTGACTTTTTAAGAGTACCATTAGCTTTACTTCCTTGTTCCTGTGACGCATTTATGCGAGTAACGTTCTGTACTTTCAGTGCTTTATTCCAACACATGTTCTACTGTGGTTTTTAAAGAGGCGTATTCATAGAGTCTGGTGAACAGTAGTGGGATGCCCTTGACTGTTGGCCCTGCTCCAAGAGCTGAGGTCGGCATTGGAAAAAAAACAACAGTTTCTCTTCTTGTTTATTAATGAAGAAAACATACTACTGCGTGAGGCTCTCGCTCACCCTCCCCTGAAGCAGGTTCTCAGAAGGTGGCTCCACCCATGTTGTTGCTTGCTATTTCTCTCTCTCTCTCTCTCTCTCTCTCTCTCTCTCTCTCTCTCTCTCTCTCTGTGTGTGTGTATTTGTAGCCCTCAGGTGCTGGCAGTTGAGTGATCCGTGGGAGACGTTCGGCTGAAAGTAGAAGACAGAGACACATGTATCTGATATCAAGTTCTCATGTGTCTGTGTGTCGCACTGTAGTTAATGTTTGCTCTCATGCAGTCTCCATTTTGGCAGTTTGGTGTCGAAACGAATCAGATTTTTAGGAGTTCGGATTTTTAGGAAATCTCGTTGATTTGGTCACTCGTGTAGCGAAATGATTAGCTAGAATGAGGACTTTTAAAGCCGCCAAATATTGGGCTGCATTTGATTCATTCAAGGCCCTTGTTATAGATTTATGGGAAGCACATGTCATGGAGTGTTAATGAGTCCAGGAGGACACGTTGATGGTCAGGATGAAACCACACCTGGAGCACAGCGTGTGTGATCTATAAACCTGAGCCGAGGATCAGTGTGTACACAAGTTACTGAGGTTTTTGTAAAGTCATTAAAGTGGAACAGTCATGTTTGGGTTATTTTTTTTAAATAGCAGAGTGCTGTGCGTCATCTCATAGCACTCTGTCATCAAAGACGAAAACTGGAAAAATCCCGATCAGCATCATAATCGTGTATCTAACGATTTAGGGACAGGGAATCGGGGAACAGGGAATCCCCTTTTACCATTATTACTGCGGATTTAATTTTTTTAAAAAAAGTCTGTGTTCCCGTAGACGTTTTGAGAAATCTCTTATGCTACTGCTATATGCTATTCCCATGAACTTTTGCTCATCTGTCGTCCAGATTTCGTGAAAATGAATGCAATTTTACTTGAAATTTTGTTGACTAAAAAGTGATTGGGTCCTAAAGGCATTTATAAATTTCTAAGAATAATGATGAAATACTTCTCCAAGCTGTTCTGGTTAAGGTGAAAGAAAACAATACTTTAAGGCCAGTGAGAAAGATAAGGAGCCCTTGATGGTCTTACTGGTGGGTGATATGACCATTTCATAATCACAATTCTCAAGAACATAAACACAAAAACCCAAGATATTATCCAAGACCAAATGCAGCACCATATTCCCAGTTTCATGATCTTGGTTGTATACAACCCTTCTTTCATTTCCAGTCTCCCCGCTATTTCTTTGTTTGGTTTCTCATTCATAACACAGCATTATAAAAGTCTCTGGAAAATGGCGAGTGAAAAAAGAAGCTCTTGCTTTTTTTGTTTTTAGGCGCGAACAGTGAAACTTGACCATTATGTTTGAGATGGTGTAATTGTTTCTACTATGAAACACCGATGTAACTACACTAACGGTGCATCCCGGTGATGTCATCGTGGCACAGAACCACTTACTTCTCACAGGAATATAGGAAATGAAGCATCAGCCAACAAATGAGCTCCAGAAACACTAAAACGCATCACAAATATTTTAATATAAACATATTGAAAGTGTTTCAGGATGGAGTTTGCCTTTAAGGGATTAAAAACATGCTTTGGTTTTTACAGTTATGATGAGATGAAAGTATAAGACTTTTTCCAGCTGCACTTATGGAGTCATGATTTCTGTTATATTTACATAATCGTAGTCTCTTTCTCTTTGTGTCTTTCTGTCTCTCTCTCTCTCGCTCTCTCTCTCTCTCTCTCTCTCTCAGATCGTAGAGTGGTGTCCCGTTGCAGTGCAGAGACAGCCATGGCCACGGCTATATCGTGACACACAGAGACATGGTGAGTACTGCTGCTGCTGACATCTCCAGAGCCATGTCAAACAAAGGTCCCTCTGCAGGGGGCCCGCTGTGAGAGACAGAGCCATGTGTGAGAAAGTGGGATGGGGGTTGGAGGGGCCGAGGAAAGGAGGGAGCGCGAGAGCGAGGAACAGCCTCACTGTGTAAATGAGGTTCCTAGCTTCCAAGCACTTCCAGCATAAATCCATATTTTCAGCCTGTTCCAGCTCACACTGGTCTGGTTGTTAATGCGGTAATTAGCATCTTGACTGAGGACTGATGTGAAGTCAGAAATCCCAAAAACATAGATTTGATTGTGGACATCTGTTGTGGAGACTATAGCAATGGAGGGAGTAATATTTGGATGGCAGAGGATAGAAAGCGGGGGGTGGGGCCCAAGGGGTGGGTTGGATTGGAGTAACCCCAGTTTAAGGCCTCCAAAAACGTAACAATCCAGAAAACTCGGCGTGCATACACAGGGAAGGGAAAAGAAGCACTTTGTGGACGACAAAAAATAGATGACTTACGGAAAAAAAAATCACTGAACATTTGGGCCCCATGGCTATGCTAGGTCTCATGCGCCTCCCTTCACTTATTTCCTAACTTCAGCCGAGTATCAGAAATAAAACGAACACAATATCAACTGGTTTCATCTTTGAACAGTTTCTGAAACACTTGCTGAAGATTTTCCATGTAAAAAGTCATGTTTTTTTTTTTTTTTTTTTTTTTGTGTATTTCAGTACATTTTTATAGCCCTTCTGTTTAAATAAGNNNAGGATAATAGTCAACGATGAGGTGGTGTGATGCAGCTGTTACAATAAAAAAAAAAAAAATCTTCTATTAACGCCCCAAAATGTTTTATTCCACTTAAAGGTGCATTGGTGAGAGAATTTAGTTGTTTTTATATATATATATATATATAATATAATATAATATAATATAATATAATATAATATAATATATAGTGTGTGTGTGTGTGTGTGTATTTTTAAATATTAAGTATCCAACAGTTAGGTGGGTTCTACATTTGAGTGATTCCTCAACCATGTTTGTCAAGCTCCGCCCCCAGGATCTCTGGTGGCCAGGGGTGTGTGTGTGTGTATACAATTACAGTAGGTGCATCCAAACACAAAGAAGTATTCCAGACTGGAAGTCTGTTTTCCAAATGGGGTTTCTTAGTGACTTAATGTTCAATTTGCTGTGGCCGTGACTTAACCTTCCAGGTTATTAAAAAAACAACTGATTATTGTACCGTTAAATCACAGCGAGTTGCGAACACTAATCATTCATTCATTCGTTAAAGGACGGCATGTCATACATTTTATCCGTGTATCGTTATGTTTAATGTTGTGGAACGTCTGCTTATGAAGTTAGTTCCTGTTATCACTTAGGTTATAGTAGCTATAAACAGTTGTTTTCTCACCAGCCTGTCTGTCTTTCCTTTTTCTTACAGTTAGTAAGACAAAATAATGCCTCTCGTCCGTTCGTGTAAACATAATCACAGCTTTACCTCTGACTGTTACAAAGTAGACTCCTTTTGAAAAATGCTAAATAAATGCCTCCTCACCAGATCAGTGAAAAGACACAATTCTTCATTTGTTTATGTGGAGCACCAGCCATACGAGTCCCCGTGTATATTGTTACTATAGAAACGAGAACATATTACAATGAGTGCATTGAATATAAACCTGCGATTTTGATTGCAACCGGAGCTATTGTTAGAGCGGCTGTTATAGAAAATTAATCAAGACCTTCTAACTAATCAGAATGAAGAGTTCAGCAGCACCATGATATGACTACAGTTGAACTCAAAACATTAGTTGTGATGCACAGTGATGTAATTATGACTGTTATGACCTGAGGTGTTATAAAGGTTCACAGGTTTTGTAGCTGATTTTGATAAGCCAATCCTTTTTAAACTAGTTCTCACAAATTGTTCCGATACATGCAGCAGTATTAAAAGGAATCAAAATGAGTTGCCAGGTGTGACTTTTTTTTCTTCTTTTTGTTGCAATGATGGATTCTTGTTCATTTATCTGTGGGCTTTTGTGTGAGTGTGTAATTAACAATAGACATCTTTAAATACTGCATGTTGCATTTAATTGTCCATTTACAAGCTCTAAATCTTTTATTCGATAATTATACATCTGATCTAACTTGTCTACTTTATTAACGCATTGATTAATGGCTTAATTTGCTGTTAAATAGATGTTAGATTCTAACTGCATGGTGTTGGATGGTTCATATGGTGTGAGAATGTTAAGCTTCTTAATTGGATACCTTTAGGCTACGGATATAACACTGATTATCTGATAAGCAAGACCAGATAAACTCAACTATCTGAAAACAAACACTTGAGGAATAATTCAATCTTTGTCTCTGCACGTATACCTGATTTGGGCTGTAGCGTGTTATTAGTTCGAGTCCAGCAATGTTCTAGTGCTTTAGTTTAGCCTTGGGCTGTTTTGCGGACTGCGCTCAAGGAATCTCTTTGCTTGTATTGGGTTTAGTTGACCCACGAAGCCAAGCTGGTCAGATTGTGTCGGTTCTGTGGGTCTGAATCCCGCCTTGAGCTCTCTAAAGCCAAATTTATACTTTTCAATGGGACTTCAAGGTGTTGTGTCAGGATGCATGACCCTGTGGGAGTCTTTAGTGCGCTGGATTGGATTTCTATTTTACTGCCTTGTGTGTTCTCTCTCTCTCTCTCTCTCTCTCTCTCTCTCTCTCTCTCTCTCTCTCTCTCCCGATTCCTTTTGAAATTGCAGTTGAATCCTCATATGAGCCTCATCTGATTCTTGCCTGTTACCAGTTAAGAGGAAGGGGGGTGACTCAATGTGAACAGACACAAATTAATTTTGCTTGCACCAGAAAAAGTGAGGTAAAGTGCACCGAAGCTCTTTTATCTATTGGGCAGAGAACACACAGGTCTTCACACTGCCGTGTGTGTTGTAGATCAGTAAACATCATGGCTTTTTATTAGACTAATATTCCAAACTTCTTGGCGTTATTGTAAGGGTAGGAGATGCAACAAAAATCACAGAACTTGCTTTGTATCGTGGAATAAAGGTTTATTTAACATTTCTCATTTATCACAGCTTTAAAGATTAAAAATCTTTTCTTTTTTTTTCTTCTTTTTTTAGCTGCTTCCAGTCAACATTTGTAATTGTTATTAAAATGGGGGGGGGGAACAGTACTGGTGTTACAGAATTTAAAAAAAGAGTCTGTGGAAGACAAATGCAGATACAGTCTGGACTAGGGATGGGACGATCCATCAGCTATAGACAATAATCTGACAATTTTTCGGCCCAAATATAAGATCGGCTGAGATTTCTTTTATTATATTTCTTATATTTTCTTTTGAGACAATCACCGGCACAAAACGGCAGCAACGAGCAATCAAGCTGTGCAAATGTACACCAGTAGCAGTTAGCTGAAGAAATGAAAAACAAAGTGATTGAGTTTATTGCACTAAATAACCATATTTGGTTGTTGATGTGGGATTTAATTTCTCACCTGCAGCGGCGTTATGCACTTCTCAGACGGAAATTCTTCTGAGATGTTCTCAGCCCCTCCCAAGCTCTATCAAACTCGCTCAAATTCTGATGTCCGTCCCATGTCCATGTTAAGCTTCACAGGGTGCTTGTGGTACTTTTTATAATAACAATCTTAACACAAATCTTATACACTTAATAACACTATTATTCATTGTTGGTTTTTTTTTTCCTTTAAGCGACTTTAAGAGTTTGTGCCTGATCTTGCTGTGATGTGTGTGTGTGTGTGTGTGTGTGTGTGTGTGTGTGTGTGTGTGTTTGTTTGTTTTTTTTTATATTATGTGCCATTATTAATCTGGGGAACATAGGAATGACCCTGTCAGGGAATCGCTAACATTCAGCTAGTTAGCTAGTAGCTATTATCTTAAGGAACAGCTAAGAGTAGCTAGGAGCTAGTATCTCAGGGAACTGATAAGATATTTGCTAGTTCGCTAGTTTAGTAAATGACCAACCATAGTAAGTGTTTAAGCATCAAGCAACATTTAATAAATACTGAGGCAGAAGTCTGGTGAGAGAGCTACTTAACAGTTAGTAGTTCCTTTATTTATTTATTTGTTGTTGTTTTTTACCCCCCCTCTGAGAAGATTCTCTTGTCTAAAGTTCAGCTAGACGAAGTTGGATGTGTCTGAGGCGAAATATAATGTCACCAGAAGCAAATAATTATTTGTGGTGTTTGTGTCCTTTTCTTTTCCTTTTTTTACTTGATAAGATTTTGTGCTCCGTCTGCTCTTTGGTGTTTTTTTTTTTTTTTTTTTTGTTGTTTTTTTTTTGTCGTCATGATATTTTTATATTTTTGCTATTTGGAATTAGCTCAGTGTAAAGGGCTGCAAGGCTCGGTGTGAAGGGCTTGCAGTTTACAGGCCTATTTATATACGACATTGTTTCTAAGCTAGGAGTGTGTGTGTGTGTGTGTGTTACAAGAATGTAAATAGTATGCTGTCGATGCTCTGTTTTTCATTCCCCTATTTAATAGTTTGCAGCGTGTACATCCTAGGCATTTCTGTGGAGAGAGTTATGGCAAAGGTTCTGAATTGTAATTGCGTGTATGCAGCCCTACCATGTATCGGAATACTTAAAACCTAGCTATGTGCCATTTATTAAGCATTCATATCTTAATAATTGAGTAAACCTCTTAAAACTGTTTTATATTCCATATTATAATAGTATTAGTAACGACTTTACATTGTGACTACATGATAAAATATTTCCTAGAGCCCTCGTTTGGTGAGCAGAAAGATTTCATTTCCTTTTCTCTTAAATTTGTCCTAAATAAGGCTTCTTGGGAGACAGCTGGCTGTATTACTGCCTTTTGAATAGCCAGATTTTTATTTGGGGCGCACAAACACCACCAGCAAATGGCGTCTGAATGAGACTAGTATAGCGTAGTAATAATTTTTATTTATGATTTATGTTTTATGATGTACTTGGTAAATTTCACAATATATTGTATGAATTCCTGCCAGCACTGGTCTATTGGAATCATTATAAAAACATGCACATAAGACCGAAAGGACATGAGGATGATTGGCTGATGGGTGACTCAAGCTATTTGGGACTGATTACTGCAAAACTAATAACAGATTCTGCACCATTGCATTGGAAATGTTGGGGATCAGCCAAAAGTATTAAGGTGGCATTTACCTTGCAGGTATTGTTGAAGATTTTAAATGTTTCACTGCCTTGATACAGTGAATTATACTAGTGCACACAGATTAAACAGACATATTTATACCCAAGATTATCACTAGGTGTGTTTATAAGTCCCATGAGTATTCCGTGTAACCCGGCAGCCAGTTTTAGGTGTGTGTGTGAGATAGAGAGAGAAATTGAAAGTGTGGAGTGCTTCACTAATCATTTGTGGCTCAGCTTCACAGTGGGATTTGCATAATATGCCTAGCCTTTTTAAAGTGAGCATAAACATTACGGATACGGGGTGTGGTGTTTTTTGTGTGTGTGTGTGTATTGGGTGGTGGGGGTTGTTTCTTATTTATGTCTGTCAGCTTTGGCGCTTGAATTCTCTCACTCTCTCCACCTCATGTTTGCTTTCGCTGCTGTTCTCTCGAATTATTTGAATTCATGGATCTCGGTTCACACCGAGCCTCCAGCGCCTGTAATGTCCGCACTTTGCCGATATTATTTTCAACCCTCCATAACTCGTTTCATCTGCTTTAAACCTGTTTGCACCGATCAGATGTCAGGTTTACTTTTTTGTCCTGGCCAAGATGTAGATGAAGCCAGTCATACATCAGCGTTTAAAAGACCTCTCATCAGAATTTGTGGAAATTACGTCTCTTCCTAGACCCAAAAGAATTTGGAAAGAATAAGAGTCGAGTACGTGCCTGAAATAAGAAACCTGAACGATGGTTATTTTCCGCTTCTTGTTTCTAAGGGGAAGGACCATTCAAGTCAAAGCAGATTTTAGGTGAAAGAAAGAAAGAATTTTCTTTTTGTCGAGGCATTCACTCGTACGCTACATATGCCACTATTGGACTTGCCTGAGATGCTTTAGTTGATTAAATTTTTCCTTAAGTTTCCTCATTCATTGCTGCCATAGCAACAATGCAAACTGAGACTGCACTAGCCGTAGGATCATACAAACCATGGACGGTAAAAATAGTCACTCCCTGAAGTGGATTATTTACCACAGTGATGTTTATTGTTGCTGATATTTTGCTAGATTTTGCATTTACTACAGAATCTTTGTGCATCGCCATCTTCAAGTCAGAATTAAGCATCATACCTATTATTTAAGCCCTTTCATCATTCTAGTAAAGCTGAATTCCATTGCACACTAGGGACAGAAGATCAGCACTTTAGATCCATCCAAAGAAAATGGTTAGAATTGAACTATTTGCATGCTGAGATCACTTTTAGGACATACACTTTGTTCACAGTTAGGGTTTGACTAGGTGTTTGAGATGTCATTTAAAAATGTCAAATAAAAAAATAATAATAAAAATACTGTATGCTGTAATGGACAGGTGTTTGAAACATTGAGTAGACCCACGTTTTGATGGATTTAATGCTTCATGAGTAAAAGTACAACATGGGTTCTTTGTTGGCCTGTCAGTATTTATTTATTTATTTATCTATCTATCTATCTATCTATTTTATTTATTTATTTATTTATTTATTTAAAGTCATAGTATTACTTGTATCAGCGCAACACACACTAGTGGAACGGCTTTCAGTGGAACGGCTTTCCACTAATGGATGGGTGAGAAGGAGGACAAATGGACTGCAGTCAATGATTGTTAA
Source organism: Stegophilus panzeri (assembly GCA_024331685.1). Lineage (NCBI taxonomy): Eukaryota > Metazoa > Chordata > Actinopteri > Siluriformes > Trichomycteridae > Stegophilus > Stegophilus panzeri. The sequence continues at coordinate 10,954,726 of JANDJT010000154.1, read as the reverse complement.
CCAACAAAATGACCAATATGGTAGGTTTAACCTGATAAAATGGCCAATTAGTACGAGTATAAACATGGTGCACCTAATGAAGAGGCCGCTGATTGTTGAGCTCTTACGGAAAAGCAGTATTTGGTATGTTTAATCTCCATGTAGGAGTATATAAGGACTATATCATGTTTACAGACGGGTTGTCGTTTCTCATGTAACAGGAAAAACGCAGCCAGGCGAAAACGGAAAGCTGCAGAACAGCGTCATCTTCAGCAGGAAGGAGACGTGAGAACCTGTCAGACAAACGGCCAGATGTCACAGCAGCATATGTGTTGAAAACGGGGCTTTCCCAAAAACATATGTACAGTCAAAACAACTGTTCCGGTACTGTGTGTGTGCGCGCGCGCGTTTGTATGTGTATGACGGACCGCTTCATTGGAAACTCTTTAACAGGAGTGGTAGTCATAGGCAGTAGGAGTGTGTTGTTTCTGGATGGGTAAAAACGTGGGGTTCCCCTCTCACTTTTTTCTTTTTTCTTTTTTTTTCTTTTTCTTTTTTTTTCCTCTCTCTTTGGAGGTAGAACAGCCATTACTGTTCTCATCTGACAAAAATGTTGACCTTAAACATTAATAAAGGAAAGTAGAAGTCTGGTAGTGTTGTGTTTGGATTATTTGGAAGATTCCTTTGCCATTGATTCAGCACTCGAGCCTATTGGAAATGTTTGCAGACAGAATCTTTTACTGCAGAGAGCTCTGATTTTTGGAGTATTGGACCATTTTTTTTTTTTTTTGCAGTACTGGCAAAAATCATGAAGTTGTGGTGTCCGGGGTTTCATCGACTTTTATGAAACTGTAGTTTTGTTGTGATTTGTACGAGTGGTTTCAGTTTGCATTCGGGATTGTAACCCGTTCTTTCCCTTCAGTCCTGAAACCTTACCTGTCCTTTTGAAGATTTTTTTTTTTCTCCCCCAACCACATTGATCTCGGCTTTCTGGTACATGCTGCAAGTCTGCGGTTGCCACGTCCAGTATATTCACCCCTCTTTCCACTCCCAACCCCAGAAAATACAGGAGCAGTGATTGCTGGTTGTGATATTTGAGAAGACGGCTGTTCTAATTATTATCTAGCAAGTGATCGATAATGAAGATATGATCGCGCAAGGTTTCATCAGTGGTGTAATAATGTGTGGAAAACTATTACACGGGCTTAAAGGTAGACAGCTGCATTTGTAAAAGTGTTTCAAGTTAGAGGTAATGTCATTAGCGTGGGTTGCCAGGTTTCAGCTAAATTTCCAGTCCGACTACATCAAAAAAAAAAAAAAAAACCCACACACGCACACAAAAGACTTGAACCTAGCCCAAAAAGTTCAGGCACTGGAAAACTGAGACACGTTTTCTTCTTTTTCCCTGCCTTTTGTTTGGGAAACAAGGGTCACCATGGTGTACACGCATTTCTAATATACAGACATTTTCCACCCCATAATCCTCCTTTCCCTGTCCCAATCTGTGTAATGTATCTTCTAATAGAAATGGATCTGTACATCATACACTTACCATTTGCCTTTGTTTCTGAACATGTTTGATTTAATATGTATTCGTGGAATATTTTTAGACTAGCTCAGTTTGGCATAAAAACCCTGCTTTATCTCTCCTGTCTGCTTCTCCTCCATTGAAAAAAATGTTGACAGTGAGAGCATGGGTCAGTGAGATTCCTTCCGCAGCAGTCCCTTTTTTTGACCACTAATTATTGCAATTATAATGCTAGGTAGCTAAATCGATTGAGCAACATCTAGAGAAGCGAGCAAACCAAATATCTACTTCTTTTGAGTGACCAATGATAAAGTAATTAGTATTTCAATGGAATTTAAAATATATGGAGTTGTGAATGCGGACTTTATAAAGATTTGTTGAATGACCTTCATCTCTCCCGCAAAAAAACCCCCAAAAAAACCCCAACATCCACCACACACCCCAGCAAATATAAACAAAGAATTAATTTCCTTAACGCTTCTGTAAATATTTATTGAATTTTCGTCTCTGTCTGTTTCCATGCTGACGGATTCTTTCATCATTCACTGGCTGCATTATGGGATTTTTTGCCACATGCCGATGGCTGTGAAAACACTGGGCCGCTAATAACAATTACTACCTCCTCCATTTATAATGAGCAATATTGATGGTGTTTTCTAACGTTTGAGCACATAAAAGCAGCGAAATCTGTAGGACAGATTTTCTTGCACACATTAATATTGAGTGCCTTCTGGGAGATCTCATAAAAAAAAAAGCACGCCCACTCATATGAAACAAAAGCTAATAGAATAATCGCGGTAGCTGTGAATGTCGGCTAAATATTAATATTGAACCCGCACCGATATGGAGGATTTAAACTGATATCTGTACTAATGTTCTTCCCACTGATGGACTCTGTGAATTATGTCTGTATTACTCGATTTTGACTGTGGAGATCTTTTTTTCCCCTCCTTTTTGGATCAATACATACCTTCTCGAGCGTTATTTAGAAAAACTGGAGTGAGATTAAAATAATAATAATAATTGGCTTCGCAGCACTAGCTCTCTGATTCAGTTATGAAAACCTCCAGATGATGAAATGCGAAAAACACCTACTGTGGGTGTGTGTCCAAATGCATATGCATTCTAATTCACTTCACCTCAGAGGTGTGTGTGTGTGTGTGTGTGTGTGTGTGTGTGTGTGTGTGTGTGTGTGTCTTGAGGCGGTGCAGCTTCAGGGCCCTGTCCGTGCGTGTTGCCGTGGCAACACTGTCGGTGGGCTTGTGTGTGTGTGTGTGTGTGTGTGTGTGTGGCTGGGCTGCAGAAGAGCTTCAGCGACCAAGCTGTCTACTGTTGCTGGAGCCATACAAAATAGACTCACTGTGACTGCAAGCATCTCATTATGCGCTCGTGAGTGTCTTCTCTCTCTCTCTCTCTCTCTCTCTCTCTCTCTCTCTCTCTCTCTCTCTCTCTCTCTCTGTGTGTGTGTGAGTGTGAGAGTGAGAGAGAGAGACAGCATGAGGAGTGGTGGCAGAGCAATGAAACTGCTCAGTGAATCACAGCAATGGCGTTCTCAGCCTCTCCCCTGAGGCATTGTGGTTGTTGGTCTAATGATGTAGCTTGTATATAAGTGTTTGTTTTGTATATTTTTATTTATTTTATAATTTTTTTTTAAATAAACCAACAACAGGGTAGTATTAGTAAAAATCCTAATTTGATCATTTGTGTGTCTGGGTGTTTTGAGCAAGTTAACTACCATTTATTAAAACGCTGTCCTGTTAAATAGGCCTTATTGGTGTTCCTGGCAAATGAACAACTGCGGTTTCAGTAATTGTAATTAGTGGTCGACTGATATGGGTTTTTTAACGGCCAGTGCTGATAGTGGTGCTTAGAAAGCAGTGAAGTCGATGATAAAAAGCCGATATTAGTTTGTAATCAAATTCTTGCAAATAGAAATTAGAAGAACACTAAAATTGTATGTATGCTCTTAGACTGATGGATACAAAACTGATAATGTGTGTGTGCACGTAGTACACAATTTGTCTTAAACATGCCGTGCCTCATGTAACGTGGAAATAGAAGCTTGCAGAGATTCCCTCAGTTACCAAGAGGCTGTCAGTATTGTATCAGTATCATGTACAGTGGGGGGAAATAAGTATTGAATACGTCAACATTTTTTTTCGGTAAATATGAAATACTATCCTACTACATACTAGCCTATGAAATACTCGGAGAGTGTAACTTTTTGGCTGTCATACTACACACCATGTTTGGAGAAGAAATGGCACTGCACACCACCCTAAAAACACTATACCAACGTGAAGTTTGGAGGTGAAAGCATCATGGTGTGGGGCTGTTTTTCATCACATGGAACTGGCAGACTTCATATAATTGAAGGAATGATGAATGGAGCCCTTTACCGGGAGATTCCTGAGAAGAATCTGCTGCCATCCACCAGGATGATGATGAGACGTGGGTGGACGTTCCAGCAGGACAACGATCCAAAGCAATCAGCAAAGGAGGTTAGAATGGCCTAGTCAATCACCTGACTTCAATCCAATTGAACAAGATTTAAAGATGGTATGTTTAGAAGAATGGGCCAAAATCACACCTGAACACTGCGGCCGATTCATTTCTTGAATGTGTCTTGAAGCTGTCATTACAAACAAAGGCTTCTTCACTAAGTATTAAATACATTTCAGTTAGTGTGTTCAGTACTTTTTTCCTGTGTCATCTTTATTGCACATGACTTCATTTACGGACATTAATGTTGTGAATTCTTTATATTTCTGGATTTCTTGAGTTAAAACTGATGTCTGGTGAAAATTTCATGTTAATAGCCTCATTGGAAATATATTTATTGGGGGGGGAAAAAAAAAATGAGTTCAATACTTATTTCCCCACACTGTATCAGCGGTTTCCCAGAGCTCTGATATTGTGCGCGCGCGTGTGTGTGTGTATGTGTGTGTACAGTACTGTGCAAAAAAATTTTAAGCACCCTACAAACTCTTATAGATTTTTATTTGGTGACTTCTACATTATCGAGTCAGTACAAAAACATTTTAGATTTCCAAACATTAGTTTTCTAGCACAAAATTCAATTTTAGAGAAAAATGTTAGTATGTGATTAAAGAAAGCAGCAGATTAAGTGGTAAGAGACACTTTTCAGACAAAAAACACAATGAAGGCTGCTGGGTTTCGCTGCAAAAATAAGAAGCAAGTGTGACCGTCAAAGTCTCCGGAAGAACCACAGCTGGTTCTGTTCAATAAAACTTGCATCTTGTTTCCTTATAAAACTGCACTAATTGTACTGGAGGCTACTGTTTTTATTTTTATTTTTTTGTCATGCCAAGTATTCTTTTTACATTTTCTACTGTTTGCTGCTCTTTACGGTATTTCTTTTTAATGTAGAAACATTTAATTTCATTATTTTTGAAGGCATCTTTGCTCTACAGCATTTCTTTGCATGTACCTAAAACATTTGCACAGTTGTGTGTGTGTGTGTGTGTGTGTGTGTGTGTGTGTGTGTGTAGTATAATATAATATTTCAGCTCTGCAGTATCTGTAATAATATATTAGGAATGTATCCGGACAGATACAAATGCGGACACTTTTTTTTAAAAGGGGTGTCCCGATTCGATCTCAGCAGATTAATGCAGTTTTTACTTGAATGATATCGGCTTTATTGAACATTAACTTCAGCCCGATCCTGTTTTACGTCCGTTGTCACGGAGAGCACAATTTGTGGCAGGACAAATTAAAATTAAAATGTCTGCAGTGTGGAAATATTTTAAATTGGAAAATGAAATCAGTCCAACAGCCACTTGTAATGCAATGTGAGCATTCTGTAAGGTGTTCAATACTACCAATTTGATATGACGCCTAAAATCTAAACACTCAAAAGAAAACAGCAAGTTCACTCTGGTACCTCAGGCAAACTCTTCACCAAAGCAACACTGTCACGTAACAGAGGCGCAGACGTATGCGAGTGCAGATATTTATTGTGTAAAGTGCAAAACGAAGCACCAAAATTCCGAGAACCACGAACACGAGATACAAGGCGAAACAGGCAGACTGTTAGCAAGGCTGCGGCACACATGACACACAGGGTTGACAACGATAACCACAAATACCAAGAAACACACAGAAGTTAGGCTTATTATGGGTAATACAAAACAGAGATGAGTAAGACACGTGTCCGTGTTGGTCATGTGATGTGCTAGGGCTAATGGGTGATGTCGTCCTGTGCCGATTTCAGCATAACCATGACACACTGGAGGATACTTTCAAAAGGAGAGAGAAATTTCCTCTCCTGGAATGTTTAAAAAAAAAAAACAACAACAACAAAAAAAAAAAACTAAAGAACAGCTTGGATTCAGGCATTTTTTTCTTAATGCATTGCAGAGTTTTCAGTTGTCAATCATATATATTTTGATTGATTTTAATAACATTAATGTACTTAGTGTGCACCAAGCACTAGATAAATACAAGTACTGTATTGGGACTTGACATCCCTAACTTTTTAAAAGAAAAACAATAGAAACCTTGGCAATAACGTTTCTAGATTAACGTGCATCGACGAAAACCACATTTGCGTCACATCAACTGGCAGCATTTATTCAATCATCCTTAGTAACGGCCTTGTCAGCATCATCCTGGTTTAGATCAGGCAATTGGCTCATAAATAGTTAAACAAATTTTTAACAATACACATATGCACGTTAATGTGTCGTGTTAAGTCACCATACTTTTTGTATCATATTGAAGCTGCTGGGAGTCAATCCTGGAAGAGTTGATGTCCGATTTCCTGATTACAGACATTGAAACCAAAGGGTCAATCACACTCACTGAAGATGAGTCCCCTGGTGCAAACATGACAAACAAAATGAATTTAGCATCTGACTGTTTCCGTTTGTGATCCAGTCTGTAGATATATATTTATTTTGAAGATAAATGGTAGGAATTGAACAAATCATGGCTGTCTGAATAAAAAAGCCATGACTGGTTGATTGTATTGTAGTCAGTGACCTTTTAATTTGAATTAATCCTAGTTATTTAATTAAGCCTAGTTTAGAAGTAGTTTTAGCTGACCTAAATGCTGTAAATACATACTTTTGCTATTTCATACATGTTGTTTGTTTGAAATAATCCAATTAACTGACTAATCACAAAATAAAGAAATAATTGATTATCAAATCCTTTAGTTGCAGCCCAATTATCATGAGGTTTAACATTCAGCTTTGATTTGAGATGTTCTTTGTGAAGAAGTGAATGTTTGAGTTTGTTCAGTCTTTACCAGTCATAATTATTAACATGGTGATGGACAGATTTAACATTTGTACTGTTTGTAATTATTAACCGTAGCTAAGCAACTAAAACATTCTGCATTTGTGAACTATGAGGATTGTGAACTAAAACTGTCCATTTAAATAATAAGAATGCTATTAGACAGCCTCACATAAAGTTACTACTGCATGCTGTTGTCACACAATATGCAAAGATGTGTTGTGTGGGTTTATTTATTTATTTATTTATTTATTTGTGTGTGTGTGTGTGTGTGTCGGCCTATAGTAAAAAAAAACTAAACTCATTATAATACCCAAGTAAGTGATTAACTACAACTAGACCAACTAGTCTATGAGCTTCCACTCTTCATTCTGCTTTCTATTGTATTTCATCGTTTAATGTGCGACTCATTCCTCTTTCCAGATCAAACAACGTGCTATTTTGGATAGATTGTGAAATTGAAATCTTTTATACGTAAGTTTAATTCCTACAGAAGCACTTAACACTAGCAAAACATGTTTTTTTTAGTCAGCCTGGGCAATTGTCTTGTTTTGTTTTGCTTTGCTCGTTGTATACACTTGCTTTTAAGTGCCTTGTCAAAAAGACACTTGCTTTTCATTTTGACAGACATTTAAAATCTTTTTAATTAAAAAACTAAATTAAAAGCAGATCATGGTGCCTTGGGCTCGTAGGAATACTGTCTCTGGTTCAGTTTTGATCTTTAGTTTGTGGTAGGTCTTCTCAGTACAGTGAGAGAGAGAAAGTGAGTAAGGGAGAGATGGCTGACTGTAGATCATATCGTAGATCTTGCTTGTCAATCGTTGATGCACATAGCGATCATCTTTGAGACACTCTGTAATGAAATCTGATGGTCTGGAGTTAGTAGAGAGCGGTTGAAGTGCGTTCCTGCCCTTGGTGTCAGTCCTCCCTTTTCGCCCGCGGGGTGGCAGGCAGCCGCTTACATCATTTGTGTTTCTTGGAAGCTGTCCTAAATATTTTGTGCATGACAACAGAATCTTGACAGTGCAGCTTCATGAAACGTTTCTCATGTTCTGACCAGAAGACTATAGAGCAGGAGTGTGTACACGTACTTGACCATAATTTTCTCAGCTCTTCTCATGGGGATCAGGAACTAGCACAGCTATCACTAGTCAGGGATCCATGTAGTCGTGTCTACTCCTGTTCCTGCCCCAGGTGTTTCTGTCAGCAAGCACGAGGGTCATGTAAGGTTTTGAGTTTGTGGTTGTGACGCCTTGAAGCAGTTGTGAAGTTCTGCTGCTTTAATGCGAAATGTTAGACTACTTTGAACAAAAAGTTTACACACTTTACTTAATTTGAATGTTTTAAATGGAATCGGATTAATGCTGAGCTATTGTGTATGACAAACATAACAGTGATCGTCTAACTATAACAATAGTTATTGATGTAATAATAGTTGGTTAATGTGACTTTTGGCACTTGCACTGTTGGTTGTTGTAGGTTTTGTGGATTGTTGTAAGCCACGTTTGGCCCCTTAAGCATGACACTAAATACCTTTGATAATTGTTTCCATTTGTAATGTTGGTGTTTTAATGTGTGGTGGCTGGAGGATGGTTGTATGTGGAAGTTTTGCGTGTGTTCAGTCTGTTTTGCTAAACACAGTAGGCTCGTGTATCTGCAAACTAGTAGAGATCTTAGTGCGCGATTAATTTCTTTAGAATTTTAATAGTGTTATTACCGACCAAATTGGAGGCAGTTTGAGGTGTATTTATTCAGTCGTTCCGTTACAGAATGCCAGCTTAGTCATTTTGGCATTTTGAATTGTAATTTGACTACAATAGGTGTCTCTCTTCGTGAAGCTTGCCTCTGAATTTGCTCTCTTCCTTTTCTGTATGTGTGTGTGTTAAGTGTGGCCAGGGGCTGTGAGGGCTCCGTGGGGAGATGCTGGAGGTGCAGGAGGAGCGAGCAGGAGCAGCAGCAGCAGCAGCGGGAACGGCCAGTGGAACGGCGCCGGGCGCCACGGCCAGGAAAGAGCGAGCCAAAGACCGGCAGGAGGAGGGCCAGGACTGCAGTGGCCCTGCTGCAGCCGCCAACACCGGGTCCCGCAGCGCCCGGGCCAAGGCAACGCCCGCCGCGCACTCGCACACACACACACACTCACACACACCCAGTCCTCACCAGCACACTACTGCTTCAGCCTCGGTAGCTCTGGGACTGTCGTCAATGCATTCCAGCAACCCCAAAGTGAGAAACTCTCCTTCAGCTAACACGCAGAGGTGAGACACAAAAAATGGTCCCCATGTTAAGCATGTAATGTTACTTGACAATTAAAATGTGGCATTTGAAGATCTGATTGTATTTCATTGGTATATTCTTTGTTGTAGCAGTTTGCTTGTACAAGGAGTTATTCATTTCTATCTGGCCGAGAGTGGTGGATTCCCAGAGAATTATGACGCAAAAGGAAAATTATCCCTCCCTACTCAATTTCTCCTACTCTCTTTAAAAGACGCCTCAGTTAAAACGACATGTAAGCAAGCGCTTATGGAGAGGAAAACAGGCCAGGCAGAGCTAACTGCTGCTGCAGTGTGTGTTTTGGGGGAAGGTACCCTGGAGAAGCTTTTGGAGTCGTTCCAATTGTCTGATTCAATGCTCATGAAACCGACCCACACAAGCTCAGCCAGAACTGCCTCCTCGTTCGTCCTGTGTCTTGCCTGCCAGTCTTGTCCAAAGCCAAAATGCCCACCCTCTTGTTGACGTATGCTTCTCTAGCCAGTTAAGGAATGGGCCACTGGCCTGCCAGGTTCCTGCTGGGCTTGTCTTTCACCACGACTCACAGCCATGCTGGGTCAGGTCTTGCCTTGGTGCTTGGTTGTTTTTTTTTTTGGTTTTTTTTTTGCCTCCAGGTCATCATCTGGTAGCCATTTTTGGATCTAGATTTAGTGCTAAACGTTGTACTGAGTAGTTCAAAACAGAGTGGCAGTCGAGAGACCACTGTCTTTGTTTAACTACAATTTTTAGTTCTTCTTCCTGAGCCTGCAATGGTTTTCACTCTCTGCACTCCTACCTAGCTTGTTACTGCCACTTCTACTTTCCATAACTTTGTTAGCTCAAATCCCTTGCAGATGTGTTTCTTGTCACCATGGTAACGTGACGTGAATTCAGGGCCTGGTCTCTAGTTATCCGGTGGCCAATCTGGTTAAACAGGGTATTTTATTAAATATTAACTTGACACTCTGTCAACAGAGAGGAAGAGAAATGGAGAGAACAGGTTTCATACATAAGGGCACTGTAAGTGCAATTGGTGCGTCACCTGGCCGCATTAGGGTTTCCCTTAGATGTTCTAATAACATTTTTCTTTAGGGTGGGGTAAGTATGCAAGTGACACAGCAGGAAACTGTCGTCATTCAAGTGGTGATAAAATACTGAGTTGGACTGAAAGGTTCCTCATTTTTTCCCCCTATGAATTATTACTCGTTTGAAAAAAATTGGTTGATTTTAGGACTGTAGTGTCATGAGCTGGAATAACTTTTCAGCAGGTGTCTAGTTCTGGAAGCATTAACTGAAATTGGTTGTTCGGGTTTGTTCCTAATTATTTGGAGCTGTCAGGGTCAATGGTATTAATTGCAGCTGGAGGTAAAAACCAGTAACTTTGGTGTTTAGATATGCACTGAAATGTCATTAAAATCACATGAACATATGATACCTGAAGATTATCATCTCACTGCGTCTGTTCTCTTCTGATTTTACTCTAGCAGTCCAAAATCCAAGCAGGAGGCCATGGTGCGCTCACCACCCGTGATGTCTCCTTCCAGTGCCGCCCAAATGGACTCCAAACTGCCCAATCAGGGAAAACAAGCAGGTGCCGGCAGCCAATCGCAGCCATCTCCCTGTGAGCCCAAGGCGCTGAGTGGAAGCCACACACCCAAAGGCCCTCAGGGCTCTGTGGGAAGCATGGGACTCAAAAATGGACAGGGCCTGAATTCTGGCAACGGAGCAAAAAGCAAGATCAAGAGGGAGCGAAGCACTTCGATTGAGTCTTTTGAGCAGAGGGATACAGGGACGCCCAATAATGAGGGGGACCAGAAAGGTAGGAAAATCTGCCTGCCTTTTGGGGAAGTACTAATTTTATCAGCTAGTGAGTGATGACACTCAGTAATTGTTGATTTGCTCATCCAAAGCTGTATTTTGTCAGTTTTATGGAAACTTTAGGTAATGTTTTGAAACTCCTGTATTATTGTTTGGATGGCTCAAGTAAAGGAAAGTATTATTTCTAGTTCTTTCCAAGTTTTCTATTGGGAATCCACATTTCCATGTAATTTGTGTCTGGAAAAATCTGCATTTAAGAGGAAATATGATGGTTTAAAAGTTACTGATGATTTGTATGTAAGCTATTTAAACATTTGTGTGATATGCACTTAAAGACGTTAATGTGGTATAAACCCTCCTGTGGGATTGTTTGATAACCCCAAGGAAATGTTATCTATAATTCCATCGGTCTTGTTCTCTTATCTCCCTTTGAGTGTTACGATGTTAAAACATGACCAGAATACGGCCTAACGTTTTAAAACCCCCAAGACACAAATGTGCAGTGTGTCATTGCAGTCACATGTTCACTTGGGCTGTTTTTCTAGCGGATGAGGTCGCCTGTCTTTCCCGCTGTCCTCGAGCACTATGCACAGGACTGTAGTGCTGCATAAAGACATCCACACCCCCCATATGTCTACTAGTGAAAACATCACAGTGTAGATTCAGAGGTTGGAAGTGCCAAGGAATGTACCATCTTGCCTGCTTGGAGAGGTGGCCTTAGTCCCTGTACTCGATTGTCTGAAGGACCCCTGCTGGTGGTTAATGCTTCTGCATAGAGGTTATTTGTCTTGAGACTAGCCATTTAATTAACCATGTGTCAAGTATCTTCTGCAAAATCACCCAGGTATTTAAATCAGCGACAAATATGGTCTATTATGAGTTTATATAGACTTGCATTCATTGTTCACTGAGCTTACGTGAGGTGTGTTGAAAGAAAATGCATTTATGAGTGCAGACAAAGCTGTGCAAAGCATGAAATGACCCACTCCCCACACCTGTTTGTGTGTGAATGTGACTGTGCTTCCTGACTCAATGGGAGATAAAGGGGTTAGTTTATTGGTTGTTTTGTGCGTGTGCACGTCTCTATGAGTCAGCCTGCTAGGTTAGTTTTGTGTGTGTTTGACTTTGCTGTCGGGAGTTTGCTCATGGCGTTTGTTTGCTTGTACAGCAAGTGTATTCTCCACACAGGAAGTCCTGTTGTTATGCTCCTCTTCTTTATTCCAACTCTGTTATCCAAGCGGTGGTTCTAGACACTATCGTATCCTGGCTACAGGGAAGCGGTGTGTGCGAAGTATATACAGTGCCCTCCAATAATATTGGCACCCTTGGAAAATATGAGTAAAGAAGGCTGTGAAAAAATTGTCTTTATTGTTTAACCTTTTGATCTTTTTGTTAAAAAATTTCACAAATTCTATGCTCTCATGGATATCAAACAATTGTAGACAAAGCACGGGGTTATCAAAAATATCTTTGTTAAATATAGGTGTGCAACAATTATTGCCACCCTTTTAGTCAATACTTTGTGCTACCTCCCTTTGCCAAGATAACAGCTGTGAGTCTTCTGCTATAATGCCTGATGAGGTTGGAGAATACATGGCAAGGGATCTAAGACCATTCTACAGAATCTCTCCAGATCCTTCACATTTTGAGGTCCATGCTGGTGGACTCTCCTCTTCGGTTCACCCCACAGGTTTTCTATGGGTTTCAAGTCAGGGCACTGGGATGGCCATGACAGGACCTTGATTTTGTGGTCAGTAAACCATTTGTGTTGATTTTGATGTATGTTTTTGATCATTGTCCTGCTGGAAGATCCAACCACGGCCCATTTTAAACTTTCTGGCAGAGGCAGTCAGGCTTTCATTTAATATCTGTTGATATTTGATAGAATACATGGCATCCTGGACTCTTAACAAAATGTCCAGGTCCTCTGGCAGATAGAGCCCCAAAACATTAAAGAGCCACCACCATATTTAACCGTCGGCATGAGGTACTTTTCCATATGGCTACCTCTCTGT
>JANDJT010000154.1:10924264-10941368 GCA_024331685.1 Stegophilus panzeri | reverse complement strand
CAAAAGATCAAAAGGTTAAACAATAGACAGTTTTTCACAGCCTTCTTTGCTCATATTTACCAAGGGTGCCAATATTAGTGGAGGGCACTGTATATGGTGTTGACTGTCAGGGTAGTAGAACGCAAAGTCATGGGCAGAAGCAAGAAGAACTTAACTGCTCAGAGATGGTAACATTTTCAAAAGAGCCTTTTACGTATTGCAGACAGAATGCAGATTCCGAGGTTGTCATAATGCTAACATAAAGATTTTATGAAAAAGTTATCCCAAACTAAGAAAAATTAATTGTTTTTAGTCCAGACAGCTCAGTAGGTTTTATTTGATTATAGGCCACCCCATGTGTCTATTCATTAATGGTTTAAATAGTACAGTTCACCTAATGAACTAAATCCCTTTCGCCAAGTGTTATTCATGACTCGTGATAGTTTTTGTATAGGATGGAGAGCACTCATATTTCTCTGTTTCCTCCATCACTCCAGAACTGGGCAGTAGGGCAAAGAGGTTATGTGTAGCCGAACGACGACAGCCCTATAGTGGAGCTGACTGGTGTTCAGGAGGTGAGAGTGATGAAGATGACCCAGGATTCTTCAGTAAGTGACTGACTTTTGGAATTTTGGACCTGTTGTGATTGTCATAAATGAGAATTGTGGAATGTGTTTACTTTCATAGTACGTTGTAGCTGATTAAAACCTAGTACTAAGCACTACGTTTAAATAAATTGTCCTAGAGCAGAAACAACACAACAATTCTGTTGTAATTTCCCCACCACTTTTTTTTGTTTTGTTTTTTGGGTCTGTGTCTCCAAGGTGGACCCACGTGACTTAGAGCTACAATCCATAGGAAATTTTGTTTAAAATGAAAGAAACACGATTATTGTCAGGGGAGAATAAATACTATAATAATATGAAAATGCAAATATAATATGATGTTTCTGAGCTGCTGTGAGCTACCCTGCTATTCCTGTAATAGCAGTTGGTGTCTTGTCTGTATTGGCGGGAAATTTTTATGCATATATGGTATACTCATAATGCATCAAACGGCATAGTGTCACAACTTTAGGTGTGAAAGAAGTCTCACTACACTTTGACACACAAGTAAGCAGCCAGTCAGAAAGAAAAAGCAAGCACATGAGAGAAAGTGTGATGCTATGAAAGAAAAAGGAACTTTTTGGGCTGTTTTCTTGCTGAACAGTTAAAAATATTTACTTTATTCTCTAGCTTGCTGGATAAATAAACACTTCATAAGTGACTAGATATGATGGTTTTGTTTGAGTGGGTTAAAGTTAGTGGGCTAGACCATGTCTATCGATGTCGGAGAGCTACTTGCCACCATCCTGATTTGATTTCAGGCGATTATCCTCTTTAGTACCCAAATGACATGTCTTTCCCTGTTTGCCTTCCCCTCACCTCTCAGACTGTAACTCCAATGACATCAAGCCAGATCCGAGCACCCTGGCAGCCTCCACGCCTACCCACAATGCTGTTGGAGGACAAAACACATCATCAGAGTTGGGAAGCAGTCAGAAAGCTGGGTCAAAGGTTGTTTACGTCTTCACCACAGAAATGGCAAACAAGTAAGAGTTATTCCACTTATTTATTTATTTGCTTATCTGTCATTGTTTCAGTCTTTCAAGAAAATTATTACTCATATTTAATCAGAAGTTGCTGATTTAGGGAGGAGAGCTTTACCTCCATGCGATGTGATTACCTGTAACTGTAATTTTATTAGCATATTATTTGGTAAAAAACCAAACAATGCAAAAAACAAAAAAGACCTATTGGTAGCTATTATTGGGCCATGTATTCCTCTTCAATCCTTAAGCCTGGACATGATGTATGCAAAATAAAAGCAATTTTTTAAAATACAGATGCATAGGTGTTGTTTTTGGACATGAGTATTCCAGTAATCGGCATTGAGCATTATTTAAATTGATTATTTAACCTTATGATCTTACCGACAGTAGCCTTTAGTGCAGCTGTGGAGCAGGACTACAGATTTTATTTATTTATTTATTTATTTTTTTTCCCCCTCTCCAAATTTTGGCAATATTTTTGTTTCTCTAACCCTTCATCACATGAGTTTGATTGAATAATGACTGACCAGTGTCTATATACAAGGTGAGAGTAGAATAGTCCCTGAAGTAGAGACCATGCTAGCAGTTTTGCATATACTGACTGAAAGACATTGCCCTATGTTCATTACTGAGTGCAACCATTATGGAAGACTGCTTTGTTCAGTCTTTGACTCTCACATCACATTCTGTCTGTATAATATAAAACCTGTTGTTTTCTCATCTAAAAGTGTCTCATACTGGTGTAATGATAGGCAATATATCCACACCCTAAGAAGAGTTCCAATCAGATAAACAACCATACCATCAACTAATATGTACATGAACCTACATGAACTTTCTCCATGTTTAATAATTTTGAATTTGTATGGAAATGTACTTTAGTTTACACATTTCATTTAGATGGTTTGCGACTGCAAAACTCCCCAGTTACACCTGACTGATGCCAATTCATTCCCATAATTGTTACTGAATGAAGCCTATCTATGTGACTGGCTCTGTGTTGAAAAAGTGAGAAATAAAGAGTTAGTGTCACTGGCATGGTAGCAGAGACTGGTGAAACCTTTAGATCACAATCAGCAGGATTCCAAATGTCAGTGACAATCTATCAGGGATGCATGCAGTTGCTATAAGAAGCGTCTCCCACTCAGCTGCATGTCATTACAGAGCTGATGTTACACAGGAAGGGTGATGAGTCTGGTGTCACAATACTGACTGAGACTGTTTATCTTCTTCTGTTGCTTGTGTTGTACATGTGTTGAGTTGTGAATAAAAACTTGCAAGCATGCACACTGATAACCATAGAAGTTCAAATGTAATTTACCAATTAGTACTGTAAACGAGTGGGATGAAACGCTAAACCCTTGATTAGAAATTGTAATTTAATGAGGTGTCTCAGCTGTATTACTTCACTATAGTGAAAATTTTGTCTTTGGGCATAGTTGTTAGTTTATGAAATAGTGAAACTAATCCACAGTGTGTGTCTGTGTGTTCTCTTTGATTTCCAGGGCTGCAGAAGCAGTAATCACGGGCCGTACAGACAACATAATCACTTATCACATGAACAATATTTCTAATGGCAAGGGTGGCAAGCCACAACTTCCCTTGGTAATAAATAATTAACATTTTAAACAGTTTAAAAAAAAAATTATACCTTCAGCATTAATCTAAAACTGGAAAAATCCTCTTTTATCTGTTTCAGAACAATCAGCTTGGGCCACACAGGAATGATCCCAAGCAGCAAGGGGCACAATCCCAGCAACAGCAGTCTTCTCATTCTTCTGACCAGAATCATCAAACAGCCTCCAAAGCAGCACAGCCATGCCAGCCACAGCAGCAATCTTCAGCGCAACCAGTCCAACCTCAGCAAGCAGCCCAAGTGGCTAAACCAGCTAGCCTCACCCAGGATGGCCCACCATCAGGAGGCATGGACTCTAAGAGCCCCCAGGATGGTGCTGGATCACATGATGGTAGTAATCCTGCAGGGACACCTGGTAGTCAGGCTCCCAATCAGGCTCCAAATGCTGGCCCTCAGCAGGGCTTCTCTTCCCTTGACCTGCCCAAAGGAGCAGATGTTAAATTAACAGTCCAGCACCAGCAGCAACTTGCTCATGAGATCATGTCGAGCATGGGTGACAACCCTGAGGGTCTTTCCCAGGAGCAGTTGGAGCATCGAGAACGCTCCCTACAGACTTTGCGTGATATCCAACGTATGCTTTTCCCAGATGACAAAGACATGGCTGCCATGGGTCAGGGGAACATGGGTGTACCCCCACCCAATGCTTCCATGATGGAAGGTGGTCCCAAGAAGCCTGAACAGGGGCCACTTCAGGCTATGATTGCTCAGTCTCAGAGTTTAGGAAAACCTGGTGGTCCTGGGGGTCCACGCCCAGAAGGACCTCCATTTGGGCCACCAGGACCCAGGGATATGCCTTTTTCACCAGATGACCTTGGGCCTCCTCCACAAGGTCAGGGCCCCATGAATTCACATCCTGGACCTGGTGGAGAACATGATCACATGACACCAGAGCAGATGGCCTGGCTGAAGTTACAGCAGGAGTTCTATGAGGAGAAGAAGCGCAAACAGGAGCAAATGCAGCATAGACCAATGGGAGACATGATGCTTCATCAGGGTGGCCCACGGGGCATGATGCGTGGGCCTCCGCCTCCCTACCAGATGAATCCTGGTGAAATGTGGGGACCTGGGGCCCCAGAGCCATTTCCTGAGCAAATGAACATGGGCCCTAGAGGAATGCATCCACACATGCAGAGAATGCCAGGTTTTTCTGGAATGATGAACCCTGATATGGAGGGAGGGCCTAACCCCATGCCTAGGCCTAGCATGAATTGGCCTGATGACATGCCCAAAATGGGAGATGGAAGGGGGTTCCCACCAGGTCAGGGGATGTTTGGTGGCCCAGGTGGGCGTGTGGAGAGATTCCCCAACCCTCAGTCTGTTCAAGAAGCTATGTTCCATCAAGGCATGGGTGACAAGCAAGGTATGGGTCTACCACCAAGCATGATGATGGATATGAACCGAGTAATGGGGAACCAGAGACCTATGGAGCCTGGGAATGGAGGTGGCATGATGTTTCCCAGAATGCCAGGTGAAGGTCCTATGAGCCCCTCTTCAAGGATGGAGTTTGTGAAAGGTTTGGGGCGTGACATGGGTGAGTTTGGAATGGGACCTGGCAATCTCAATGTCAACATGGGGCCCAGTCCTCAGATGATGGCTTCCAAGATGAGAGAGCCACAGATGAACATGAGTCCAGAAGAGATTATGAAAATGAGGCACGGTGGAGGTCCCATGTCTGAGGCCATGGCTCCACAGCAGAAGATGTTGCAGGGGCCTCCATTTCCTGACCAGCCTCATCCAGGTGACTTCAACATGGCACCAAACCGGCAATTCCCAGTCATGGGTCCTCAAGGGCCTGGTAATCAAAGAGGTTCCAGAGGTGAGCCACCTTTTGTCACTGATCAACGAGGAGGAAGTGTAGGTGGCAATGGTCGTCTCAGCCACATGCCATCTTTACCTCCTAACCAGCCTCCCAACAGCTCAGGCCCCCCACCTAACCAGAGGAATATGGGTCGAAAACCCTCAGACTTGAGTGTCCAGTCTGGCCCAGCCAATTCACCTAATGTAAACCCACTTAAGTCCCCCACCTTGCGGCAGGTCCAGTCTCCCATGCTAGGCTCCCCTTCGGGTAACCTCAAGTCTCCACAGACACCTTCACAGTTGGCCAGCATGCTTAGTGGGCAGCCTGCAGCAGCAGCAGCAGCTGCTGCCTCCATTAAGTCTCCTCCAATGATGGGTTCAGCAGGGGCATCACCCGTCCATATGAAGTCACCGTCACTTCCTGCCCCTTCCCCTGGCTGGACATCCTCACCCAAGCCGCCCATGCAGAGTCCAGGGATCCCCCAAAATAAACCTCCACTTAGTATGACCTCACCAAATATGATGGGCAATGTGGAGCAAGGTACAGAATTCTGCTCTATTAAGTTCTTTGTCTTATTTTAAACATGTATGGATTCATCATACAATTGTTGTAAAGCTTGCAGGACATTCCATTTTAATTTGTTGGAATGTACATCTTGATTCTAAAGGTGGCAAAAACTGTTGTTTGTATTGTTACTAAGCGCTCTACCCATTTTCTCTAGGTGGAAGCGCTCCTCCATCCGCACCCCCTTCCAGTAGTTCTACCAGCCAGCCGGGCTCTATCAGTGTCCCAGGAAGTCTTCCGTCCAGCAGTCCTTACACCATGCCGCCAGAACCCACGCTATCCCAGAACCCTCTCTCCATCATGATGTCGCGTATGTCAAAGTTTGCTATGCCTAGCTCCACACCCCTTTATCATGACGCCATTAAAACTGTGGCCAGCTCAGATGATGACTCGCCACCTGCAAGATCGCCAAACCTTCCATCCATGAACAATAATATGCCTGGTAAGACTATATTAATGTTTGACTAAATTACAGGCAGGTGACACAATAAAGGAACAATAGTTGGCTCTGTTATGCTGTGGAAACCATTTTGCTGCCTTGAAATGGGTCCATTTCTCCCTTTAGAGGGGAGGGTCAATGCAAACCAATACAAAGGTATTCTAACTGATCCCCTATATTCTATGATGAACCATTTCTATTCTGATGGGAGTGGTCTCTTCCAGGATGACCCTCTCTGCTTCCACAGAGCATGAGGGCTCACTGAGTGGTTTGATGTGTGTTAAAATTATGTAAATCATGTGCTATGGCCTCCCTGGTCACCAAATCTCAACCCAATTCAACATCTATGGTAGATTTTGGATGGGCATGTTAGCCCACACTCAACACTGTCATCAAAACCATAAAACTATGGGAATATCTTAGAAGATGAAAGAACGGAGTTCCTATCGCCAGTATAGTTTGAGAGACTTGGAAAATCAGTTGTTGCACTAGTTGCTCATGGTGGCCCAACACCTTTATAAAACACTTTATGTTGGGTTTTCCTTCAATTTGTCACCCTTTTGCATATAATGTACATGTGGCAACTTGAATGCTTAAGTAGTTATAAAGTGCATAATGTCTTTGTATTCATTAAAAGTAAAGCAAAGTATCTTAAATAGTTCAGTTTACTTGCTTTTAGCCTAAATTTTGCAAACACATCTTCCAAGCTGGGGACACGGTGGCTTAGTGGTTAGCATGTTTGCCTTGCACCTCCAGGGTTGGGGGTTCAATTCCTGCCTCCACCCTGTGTGGGCGGAGCTTGCAAGTTCTTCCCATGCTTTGGGGTCTTCCTCAAGGTACTATCAGCTGTTTACTACGTTTAACATTGCCTTTTCTTTTAATAACACTTAACCAACTGGTGTCTTCAGTGCCCAAACGCTTAAGTTTAGCAAGTGGAATTTCCTCCGATTCATCCATTATGCATTTCTTCAGCTGCACATCTGTATGGGGGCCTTCGTTGCCTTATTTTGCGCTTCATAATGCGCCACACATTCTCAATCGGAGACGAGTCAGGAGTGCAGGCAGGCTATGCTAGCTAGGCGTTGTCCTGCTGGAAAATGCAGGGATGTCTCTGGAAAAGCTGTCTGGATGGCAGCATACATTGCTCCAAGATGTGTACATAGCTTTCTGCATTAATGGTGCCCTCACAGATGTGCAAGTTACCCATGCCATGGGCACTAACACACCCCCATACCATGACACACGCTGGCTTTTGGACCTGACGCTGATAACAGCTTGAATGGTCCTTTTCCTCTTTGGCCCAGAGAACACAACGGCTGTTTTGTCCAAAAACTATATGAAATGTCGACTCATCGGACAACAAAACACGATTCCACTGTGCTAATGTCCATCTCAGATGAGACCGAGCCCAGAGAAATGGGCAGCACTTCTGGACAGTGTTGATGTATGACTTCTGCTTTGCATAGTAAAGCCTTAACTTGCATCTGTGGATGTAGTGGCGAATGGTGTCAATGGACAAAGGTTTACCAACGTAATCCCGAGCCCATGTCAGGATATCCATTACAGACTGATGACGGTTTTTAAGACAGTGACGTCTGAGGGATCGGAGATTAGAAGTTGTTTTCAGCCTTGCCCTTTACGCACAGAGATTTGACTGGATTTCTTTAATCTTTTAATTATATTGTGCACTGTAGAATGTGAAATGCCCCAAATCCTACCGATTTGTCTTTGGGGAAATTTGTTTTCAAAGTGTTGGATTATTCGCTGATACATCTGTTGGCAGATTGGTGAGCATCGACTTATCCTTGCTTATTACTATGATTAGACGATTGTCTCACCTGTTTCACATCACCACCTTATTTCAACTTGTAGCATCGCTATTAGTCTTAAATTGCCCTTGTCCCAACTTTTTTGGAACGTGTTGCATGCATCAATTTCAAAATAAGCATTTACTTAAATTAATGAAGTTACTGAAGATGAATCAATCAAGAAACCTACACTTGGTTTGATTACATTTTAGCAGAGTTTGTTTTATAGATAGGATCCTATAATTACTGTATTTTAATTTTTATATTTATACTGTGCCATCAGAAGAGGATTTTATTGGCCTAATGTGCATCTGATTCTGTAATCCTGTTTTGTTCACTGTGTCGATCCTCAGAATCTAATGTAATCACTTGTTTCATATGATTGAGCACTGTTACAGTAGAAATCTACATGGAATACTGTCTAAATTCCCTTTGTGATAATTCTTGCAGGTATGGGAAACCACCATCAAGGCCATCCACGCATGATGACCCCCAACTCATCTGGGCCCATGCCTTCGCTCAGCCCTATGGGAATGAACACCATGGGATCCCAGCCTCTTTCTCATGGCATGCCAAACCAAATGCCTTCACCCAATCCTATGGGCCCTAACATGCCCCCTCACTCTGGGCCCATGGGTCCTGGCATGATGTCTCATGGAATGATGATGCCACCAGTCTCTCAAGACCCAGGCATGGGTAACAACCAGATGATGCCCCAAGGTCGTATGGGTCTGCCTCACAGAGGACAGGGCTTCCCTCCTGGACAGTCACCACCACAGCAGATGCCATTTCCTCACAATGGTCCTGGTCCTCAGGGTGGCTTTCCACATGGAATGGGCTTCCCGGGAGAGGGGGGTCCAATGGCGAGGATGGGGAACATGGCCCATGGTCCTGGTGGTGAACCAGGAATGTGCAAACCCAACACACCTGGGGGACAGGAGTTTAATAACATGCCGGGTGTCTTTAATGACTCAGATTTACATGAGGTAATGCGGCCGGGTGCTTCTGGAATTCCAGAATTTGACCTTTCGCGTATTATCCCCTCAGAGAAACCCAGCCAGACTCTGTCTTACTTTCCCCGTGGAGGAGAGGCACCTGGTGGGAAGCCACCTCACTCTTCTGGCCCTCCTGGCTTCCCCCCCATGCAGGGAATGATGGGGGAGGGTAACGTGAGGATGGGTCTCCCCATGCAGGGCATGGGAGGTCCCCCAGGCCCTGGACACATGGGACCCCAGGACATGCCTATGGGGAATCCTGGTCACAACCCCATGCGGCCACCAGGTTTTATGGGCCAAGGCATGATGGGGCCCCAGCACAGGATGTTGTCACCGAGCCAGCAACCGGGTATGATGGGAGGCCCAGGTATGATGCAAGGCAAGGAGAGGCCTATGTACAACCATCCTGGCCCTGTAGGGTCCCCTAACATGATGATGTCACTACAAGGGATGGGTGGCCCTCAACAGACTATGATGATGCCTCCTCAGATGAGGCCTCGGGGCATGGCAGCAGACCTAGGAATGGGGTTTAATTCAGGCCCTGGGAACCCTGGGAATATAATGTTCTGAGCTGCTACAAGGAACTGACGAGCATCGGCCACAAAACACCGAACACTCTGGATACTGTAAAACCTGTGAAAATAAGAACTTTTTTATATAAAAGGATACAAAACGAGCTGTAAGTGGGTGTGTGTTTTGTGACGAACAGTGTGTGAAAATTCAGACACTTCATGTGTGCATACACGCGTGGGCAGGACAAGGCTAATGTGTACACACACCCTCATGCTCACAAGACACCTGGATGTGTAAAAAGGAAGTCCTCACTCATGAGAATGGAGGCCATTTTGCAGGTGGAGTGCAAAGAGGGGATTGGTCTGTCTGCACACTACAATAACATGCTCTCCACACAGTTAAATACAGATTTGGCATAATTTGCAACGGAATGATTTTTTGGAACATTGGGAATGTATTTGGATTCAGAGACTCTCAACTTAAGGGTTTTTTTATTAGCCTGACATTGTGTGGCCATAGTAAATATGCGTGAGGCCACATACAAAGCCAACAGCAAACCAAGTTAAAGGACGACCTTAAAGTAGCGGTTTATCGTTGTACTTTTATGTTAAAAATCAAAAGGAGACTTATAACTGAGTGGCAAATGTGGTTGGAGACAAAACCCAAACTGAATGAACAGCAGTGGAAATGAAAACAAAAAAAAAAGTCAAGGAACATTTTGTCACAAGTTGCACCATCTTGGCTGTATGTTTACATCTCATCGCATCACTTTCCTCTGAGTCATGAAATGCTCTTTGTATGTGTGTACTGTACTTGTGTTGTTAAAGGGATTTTACCAGTGACTTCTATAGTTTCTTTTTTTTCCATCTACATTTGTAAAGGGGGAGGGTTTTTGGGAGGTGGCTGTTGGTAGCCAATATTGGTGCAACAAACACCACCACAAAATACTGTGTACCATGGAGGCGTACAGAATATTTTAAATTTAATTTCCTTTGCTACTCCCGTGTATGATAAAACCAAACTAAGACCTCATACAGATCATAGTATTATTAAAAAAAAAAAACAAGCACAAACAAAAATTAATTGTAAAGAATAAGAAGTGTTTTTTCCTTT
Organism: Stegophilus panzeri; assembly: GCA_024331685.1. Classification (NCBI taxonomy): domain Eukaryota; kingdom Metazoa; phylum Chordata; class Actinopteri; order Siluriformes; family Trichomycteridae; genus Stegophilus; species Stegophilus panzeri. The sequence goes on along the minus strand of JANDJT010000154.1, from coordinate 10,930,932 downwards.
ACTCTTTTTTTTTTATTGTAGAGAAAAACACTTTGACAACAGGCTGTAGAAACAGTAATTTGATGTTTGCTGTCAGCGTGGTTTCTGCTTCATGTTCTGGAATTGTCTGTAAGCTGGACCGTGGCACTTCAGATCCCGGGAAGATGCACTCAGTATCACCATTACATCAATTGCCAGAGCCATGAAGTCTCAAATAAAGACAGCAACACCAGATACCTGGGAAGACGCTGAAGGGGAATGGTTAAATTGAATTGTTTTAGCCACATATGACAGCAACACAGTGCAGCGCTGGATTATTGATGGGGTGGTGAACTTTTTCTTTTTCTTTTTTTTTTTGTAGAAAACAAATGATGGAAAAACAACAGAAAAAGCTAATAGGTTGTCCTCATGTCCCCAGCCCTCCTGTGTTGATGCTTGTCATGTGTAACTCCATTGAATTTGGTACTGAACCACTTCCTAAGGCTGGGCTGTGGTGTAGGAAGACAAATAAAATATATTGTTTGGTATAAAGTGTCAGGCAGTACAGTGTCCTTTTTTTTTTTTTTTTTTTTTTTTTTTTTTTTTTTTTTTTTTTTTTTTAATGAATGTGAATGATCTAACATCACCCCCTGCTGGAGGATTTGGGTTGTGCAAAATCAAATTTAGATTCTCCAGATACACTGATCAGCCATAATGTTAAATCCACCTGACTAATATTGTGTAGGTCCCCTTTGTGCTGCAAAAACAACTCTGACCTGTCGAGGCATGGACTCCACAAGAGCTCTGAAGGTATGCTGTTGTACCTGGCACAAAGACTTTAGCAGCAGATCCTTTCAGAGGTGTTTTCAAGTCCTGTTCAGAGGTGGGGCCTCCATGGAACGGACACGCTTGTCCAGCATGTCCCACAGATGCTCGATTGGATTGAGATGTAGGGAATTTGGAGGCCAAGTCAACACCTTGAACACTTTGTCATGTTCCTCAACCATCCCTGGACAATTTTTGCAGTGTGGCAGGGCGCATCATCCTGCTAAAAGAGGCCACTGTCATTAGGAATACCGTTACCATGAAGGGATGTTCTTGGTCTGCAGTAATCTTTATGTAGGTGGTGCGTGTCCAAAGTAACATTGCCATGAATGCCAGGACCCAAGATTTCCCAACAGAATACTGCCCAGAGCATCACACTACCTCTGCAGGCATGCCTTCTTCCCATAGTGCTTCCAGGGGCCATCTCTTCCCCAGATGCACACGCACCTGGCCGTCCATATGATGATTCATCAGACAAGGCCACCCTCTTCCATTGCACAAGCATCCAGTTTTTGTGCTCACATGCCCATTGTAGGTGCTGTTGGCAATGGATGGGACCAGCCTTGGCACTCTCTCTGGCCTGCGGAGCCCCATATGCAACAAGCTGTGTGTTCTGACACCTTTCTATCATAGCCAGAATGAACTTTTTCTCAATTTTGTCAAAATTGGTCTAGTCTTCTTTCTTCACATGCATCAGGAGCCTTAGTCACCCATGACCCTGTTGCCGGTTCACCGGTTGTCCTATCTTGGACAACTTTTGGTAGGTACTAACCCCTGCATACCAGGAACACCCCACAAGACTTGTCATTTTGAAGATGCTCTGACTCGGTCGTCTAGACAGCATGGCCCTTGTCTTGTCAAAGTAGCTCAGAGCCTTACGCTTATGCCCATTTTTCCTGCTTCCAACACAACAACTTCTAGAACTGAACATTCACTTGCTTCCTAATATATCCCACCCCTTGACAGGTGCCATTGTAATGAAATAATGTTACTCATTTCACCTCTTAGTGGTTTTAATGTTATGGCCAATTGTTGTATGGAGTAGTTTCAGTGCCTACTAACTGACCCTTAAAAAGTCAAAGCACAATGTTATAGAATTTATTGCATACTGATAATATATATATATTTTTTTTTCCCCTCCCCATAAAGCACAGATATGCACATTATTACAAAATGAACTTGCTTTACTTTTACAAAGGTGAGTGATGAGTGAAATTGGACGTATCCTCCCAGGACTAGAGCTTAGAAGACCTGAGGTAATTGCTACAGACCTTTCAGTGCCATGCAGAAATGTACATTTTTGGAAATGGACATGGAATGACCAGCTAAATGTTTTGTGAAGCAACTTTTTAGCAGAGCATTGATTATCCTTAAGGAGTCCACTCCAAGACCCCTCAATTCTTAGAATAAGCCTTGCAATCTGTGTTGCCATATTAAGAGATTTTTCCACCCTTTTAGTTGAGCGTCTTTCATTTAAATCTAAGATTTAAATTGACTTTAATCACCCAGTCACACTTGAATATCTTGAACACACATACAAAAATTCCTCACAAGCCTTGATTAGAATTATTCGTTGTTAAAAGTTAATGTTGTATGATCGTAACCTTTATCCCAATTCTTCTTCCAATGTCGCTGCCTAATCTGCATTCCCAGTCAGTTTGCACACTGCACACCATTTTCACGCATGCGTACTAAACGCACATCGGGTTGGTGACATTCCCACTGTGCTGCTCCCATGCTTCAGCTCTGTACTTCTAGAATTACACAATGTAGGGGACAAATGGCATACAGGCCTAATTTTAGGATGCGGTATGATTATTTAGCAGCTGCAGAAACACAAGTGTGCCAGTTTCTGTTTTCCCTGGCCAAGAAATCCCAGAACGTGAGAGCTTCATTGGACAGATGAGCATACATGACCTTTTAGCATTGCAGGGGAATTTGGATAAATATGTGGATTCTTTTACACGCCGTGTTGAGCAACACTGGGAGGGGAAAAAGGACTGAAATTTGTTGCCATCTAGTGGTTGAAGTGAATCCTTAGCAATGTTGAATAGCAGTTTCCCAAGCCAGGTATTGCACATTTTAGTGTTCTCTCTGCTCCCAACACCAATCAACTAATCAGCTAACTAACAGCTCTTCCTGAGCTGAAGTGGGTGTGTTAGAGCAGGGGATAGAATAAAAATCACCATCTTATCTTAAAATGTGCAGGACAGGGAGTATAATAGGACCAGGATTTGGAACCTGGATTGTATGGTATAGTACTACTAAGATAAACGTGTCTATTTAATTGGAATGAACACCCTGCGAAATTTTTTTACATATGTAATACAGATCATTTTGGAATTGTAAGAACTTTGCTCATAATTTAAGAAAAATCACTTTTTATTTGGAGGTAATCTATTAATTTAATCATTTAACACATAATGAAACATGTTTTTAATGTTTGCCCAAAACAGTCATTTCAGCTGATGTATACGCTTAAAAACAGATTTATAAAAAAAAATAATAATAAATGAACAGAAAATAAATGAACTTTTATTAACTACTATTAATTCACACACATTACTATTTACATATGGAAACCACAGGTGTCATACGTTTGATAACTTATTATAATGAGAATACTTACATAATAAAGAATAGATATTGGATGATTAGGCCCTACCATTGAACAAACTTCATTTGCAGGAGCCTTCTGAGCATTTGTTTTAACCAAGAATAATGCAAAATAAAGCATATGTAAGTATGAAGGTTTTTGGCTTCATAATACATGCTGAAGTTATGCCGTTAAAACCTGTAACAGTGATGTCTGTAATAAACTCCAGCTTGTTTTAAGCTTTGCTGTGACCTGGATCCAGTGAAATATACAGTATACCGCTTTATCTTTTCACAGTTAAGGGTCCCATGGCAACATAGTGGAACAGCAGCTAGAGATGCTGCCTCACTGCTCTACGGTACCCGGTATGATCCTGAGCATGATGTAGTGCAGAGCTGCAGAGTTTTGCATGTTGCCCCATGTCCATATAGACTCACATCTCAAAAACATGCCAGTAGGTCGACTGACTGCCTTAAATTCTTTAGGTGTGAATGTGTGTGCGCATGGTGACTTGTGATTGACTAGCATCCTATTCAAGGTAAGTCCAGTGTTCCCGGGATAGGCTGTGAAGCCACCACAAACCAGAATAAAGAGGTTACTGAAGATTGATGAATGAATGAGTTAAGGGCCCCAGTTATTACTACCATCCCATGGCCATTCCTATGAAACATAATACAGACCTATGGTAAATATAATGTAGTTTATGGAATTAATGTAATCTATTTTTTTTTGCAGCAGCAGCAGCAGCAGCAGATCGGTCTTGGTGTACTCTTGATGTTTACTTGACAAAATACACTAGCTCAAGTACAAAACTTACTACTTTATTACAGTAATTTATGTCATCATTTTATGACTGCCTAACCTAAGGGCATAAGACTATACAGACAGATCGTCTGGTCTCACTCTACTGCTGGTTCCACTGCTCTTGCTGAACCGTCGTTTGTCACTCAGAAATCCATTGCTTGGCAGTGTGGGTGGAACACACATATTGGGCATGTTTGTGGATTCCTGTGAGAAGCTCATCTTGAGAAAGTCTTCGAGCCCTGTACTGTCATGATCGTGGTGACGCTCTATTGCTATGTTGGCAGAATTCTGCTGGAATGCCAGGTGGTTGGTAAATGGTGGGCAGCTTGGATGTGTATGAGTGTGTGTGTGCATTTTCGTCTGGAATAGGTGTGAAGGTGGAGTGGATGTTGCTAGGCACTCATTGAAATCGGGTGGTGGGGTACAGGCTCGGTTTATTGTGGAAGGTTCTGGAGAAGCAGAGGTTATAGCTAATGTTGTATTGAATCTTTGATGCTTTTTGGCCTGGTTTTCTATGACACACCTCTTGCACTGCTTCCATGCTAAGTGGTAGAGTTCAACAATGCTCAAAAACAGAGACACACCTGCCACCACTAGCATGAACACAATGAAGACGTTCTTTTCAGTGGGCCGTGAGATGTAACAGTTGACTGTATGTGGGCATGGAGGCCCGTTGCACAGGTATAGTGCGTCAAGGAAGATTCCGTATAACATATACTGTACTATGATGAAGATCACTTCCATCAAGCTGCGGATCATGATACTCAGGACATAGGTCTGCAGCAGTGCACCCCTCAGGTGCACTTTTCCCCCACCAGATTCCTCCTTTCCACAATCCCTTTCTTCCTCTGGGTACTTCTCTGCACCACCACCACCTCCTCCTCCTCCACCATCATCTGTCTGAGCTTCCTGTTCCTTCTGCTTCAACTTCTCTTTCCTGCGCACAGTGTGCATGGCGTGGCCCATGTAGATTAGCGAAGGTGTAGACACGAAGACTATCTGCAGCACCCAGAAGCGTATGTGGGCGATGGGGAAGGCACGGTCATAGCAAACATTCTCACAACCTGGCTGTTCTGTGTCGCATGTGAAGTCCTCCTGCTCGTCACCCCACGATGACTCTGCTGCAGTGCCCAGCACCAGGATGCGGAAGATGAAGAGGATGGTGAGCCACACCTTTCCTACTGAGGTTGAGTGCTCCTGCACCTCTTCCAGGAAATTACCGAGCAAGCTCCAGTCAGCCATAGGCAATTGGGGTCGATCTGCTTGAGGGATAAAGAAAAGACGTCTTAATAGTTTCTTATAAAAAGAGTTAAAATGTATAGCATGATTTAGAATAATAGATAATAGGGGTGTAACCCCATGCCACTACCTGTATCTGTGCCTATGTAGAGTTTCAAATATTCAGATTTAAACACAAAGAAAACATGGCCTAAACCTAAAAGTTTATATGAACCTGTGCCACCAGAAACACCCTGAAAATATGAACCAATACCACAGTTAACAGTGAAAAAGACTTGAAACAAACCCAGATGTAGAAATGTAGGCACTGTCAGCGAGGTCAGTGAATTCTGGTTCCTCAACCTCTGCTATAAATTTAATTGGTTCTATTTCTCGGAGTCCCAAACATTTCTAGTATCAACCAGATGCCGTGTGAAACTTTCTGGCAATAGCAAAAAACCCACTATGAAGCCTATACACTCTTAGGAAAAACAAAAACTTAAATCTACTACTTTTGGTTCTTCAGCGTGTCCCACTGGAGGAACCCAATAATATCTCTATACAACTCTACAACAGGTTTGTTTTTTTGTTTTTGTTTTTTTAAACCCTTTTCAGTGAGGGTTTGTAAAAACCCCTTTTTATAAAGCTAACATCTATCCAAAGGAACCGTTTTTCCTAAGACTGTAGATGTGAAGCATTTAAGATGATTGATGGGTGTATTTGTTTTGTTATAGTGCTACACTAACACACAGCAAAGTGTGCCATCTCCATGCTGTGTGTGTTTGTCAGGGGTCATACAGTGCCTCTGCACTTACTAATTTTTCTCATACATTCACATGCTCAAGATTGTGGGAAGGAGGCTGAGAGTTTCAAGGATGTCTTGACTAAAAATAAACAGAGTCACATACGTTATAGGGTGTATCTTTCCGTCTGGATCTGAGAGTCTAGTTGCTTTTGGATTCTGTTTTATTAGTGGCACATCCGTTTAGATAGAACTCCTTGGGCGTTTTTGGAGGAAAACAGATAAAACTATGAACATTTAAGGTATTAATCTTGCAGGCTCCATCAGACAGTGCTAATATGACTAAAAACAGATGATAGCTAATGTTGGCAATTAGCATTACTCTGTTATAGTCTTTCAAACTCCATTTAATTTTCTAGAATTTCAGGAATGATTTTTATATATATATATATATATATATATATATTACACAGTATCTCACAAAAGTGAGTACACCCCTCACATTTTTGTAAATATTTGATTATA
>JANDJT010000154.1:10884460-10913552 GCA_024331685.1 Stegophilus panzeri | reverse complement strand
ATCAGATTACAATTTTAAAGTAGTAATTAGTAATCTGTAGTGGATTACTTTTTTTTGAGTAACTTACCCAACACTGTATATGAAGAGTGTTAACATAAGCTGTAAGAAGTGTCAGCATTTAGCCAAATCATAATGTCCCATTTTAATGAGAAATGCAATGTGAGTGATACTGGAATATTTGGGACACTTTGGTGCCTCATAAAAGGTTATAAACATTCATCATCGTGGGTATACTTTTCATAATGTTCTTCAAATATGATCACTGCTTTATTTAAACATTTCTTCAGATCATAAAGGACCTGCAAGGAGTCACTCAGTAAGTAAAATGGTTTTCATTTTAAACTGGGTGCTTACAGACTCCCACACCCCCCAACATGATCCCTTTAATAGCCTCTTAAAGAGAGTGTACATTTATGTTTACACTTGTGAATCTAATACCCCTTCCCACAATCCTCTAGCTGCTCCCGCATGAACTGGAAATGTTTTCAGTATGCTATTTATGTGCAGGATTCCTCAACAGTGCCTCATATATTTCCATAAATGCCAACATAGCCTGAGCTATTGGTTGGCAAAACATGTCTCTCTTGTTGAGTATGCGCCAACGCAGTGTTGTCCCCAGTTTTATTTGTGACAAATTAAACTGTCAGCTTTGTTTGAGTTAAATTGCACAGTAATACTTTGGAGGTGTGAAGGTTGCTAGGACACACGTGCTAAGCAGGAGCATATGGGTGGGATATTTTTAATTGCTGGCCTCATGTGTTGATTTTTCCGTGTGATAGTAAAGGAGAGTGTGAAATAAACCACCTATTTTTAACGAGCTTCCTGGCAATACAAAAGGCTAGTGTGTGATAGCAACACCTAAGAGACCACCGCTATCTTCTGACAAAGTGTCTCCCTATCACCGATGTGCTGTCATACAGAAGCCTGTATCTCATCCCTGGCAGAATCCTGGGCTGGAGAGGGTTCAGGACTGACCTGAACCCTGAAGATGAAGTCAGTCTCTCTTGCAATGATGCTTTTAATAAATTGGAGGCCCTGAATACAATTAACAATTTCACATTCTTCCTTACTTTTCTGTTGTACTCATTCCCAAATTTTCTACCATGCATCGCCTTTCCTCTTTGCTATTGTGTTGCCTGTGGCCTTTCTTCCCTCCTGCTGCACCCTCAACCCCATAATCAACAGAGGAAAGCCTGAGTCCACTTCCTGTCAGATTGGTGGGAACAACTGATTACCATGACCCACCCCTTTTGTCCCCCATGTAGCTACATTAATAATATTGTAAGCTCTGGAGGCCTCAATTTGCTAGTCAGGGTATGGTGGATGGTCATTGGTTGCGTTGATTAAAGGAACAGAACTGTATTTCAGGACCCAGAGGATTTAAAGTACTGTATTCAATATGCCTTATGTAACCTAGCCTCTGGTATACTCCCAAATGGTTTGGAGCATGGTGTCCAGTCCTAGTCGTAAAGGGTATATGTGGCTACAAGTTTGGTCCATGGTTTGGAGGAAAGTTATTTTTCTAATGAATTAAATCAAATGGACCAACACTTTATATCACAGAACTGTTAAATTCTTTATTCTGACTGCTCAGAGAGTGTAATAATTTCTATAACAGGACAGTAGTTCCATCTTCAAGGCAAATCACAGGTTAATGCACTCATCATTTCTGATGCAGGAAAGTCTTTAGGACAGAGTGTTTTACGGTTTATTGATAATAGCTCAAACTGCATTTTTGGCTTAGAGAGTTTGGTGAGGAACTAACTTGTCCACAGCATGAATTGTATCTATAAATAGATCAAATGTATGAGGTGTAAATAAAAATCTGTGGATTTTTATAAAAGGAATAAAATATGACAGGGCAGGCATGCTTTTATAGAAAAAAAAAGACATGAAACTTACATATAATAATAATGAATCAGCACCCCACCCCATTGTTGATTTTTTCCTTATAACAGCATGTCCTGTCAGCTTTTATTCCTTACAAACAAACTGTTCATTAGCAATAGTATCAAGCTTTGAGCACCGCTTTTTGACAAGCAGCAACTTTTGGTTGTAATGTCCTGTGATCTTTTGGTTTCCCTCCTGAGGTGTATCCCGGGTGCCCATTGTTCCCATGATTGTCTCCACAAATGGAGTCGGCTCCACAACCATTACCAGCATAAAGCACTTTAAATTCACTAAAGGCAATTTGGGAATTTGAACCTTAAGTGATTTGTGGTTTCTCTTTGAATTTATTCATGCTTTAACTATGAACACATTATTAAATGTGATCAATCTAGTTGAGTTAAAAGCTGGTTACATTCAAAGTATAGCTCAGTGTAATTACAATTTATTTATTAATACATTTAACTAATAGCATTGTCACAAAGCAGCTTTACAGATACAGAATATGGGTCTAGATCTAGAACGCCAACTGGGAAAGCCAGAGACATGGTAAAACCCCTTTAGGCACAATAAGGAAGAAATCCTGAAAGGATTCAGGCTCAAAGCTGGGTGAAACTGATGAGAAGAAAAGACTTTAAAAGTCCTCAATTGAAGTACAACTTCTAAAATGGGTACAATTACATTTGTAGCAATCAAGTAGGAAATGTTAAATGACCAACATGGGACCAAATTTGAGAGAAAATACATGGTGTAATATTATTCATGGACACTGGCTGCACAGACACAAGACTGCACAAATGAAAACCATTCACAGTCCTCAGTTCACTAGATGGAATGGATGCGTACTGAATTGTGTAAATCCTTCTTATTGTAGTTGGTATCTGTGGTATGCACAAAGGACAGGGAAGAGAGGGACCCACACTGGAAGCATTAAAATACTCATACTGGTGTAGAGATTAATGGGGATTACTGCAGGAGAGTAAGATGAGGGAAGTCCAGAATCACATCTGTGTATAGGAATTCTGAGTTGGGCAAGAGCAAGATTTAGTATGGGATAAACTGTGGTTCAAAATCTTTTTGGTCATGATACCAGAATCGTGGTTATGGAACCATTTTAGAGAGAGAAAAGGGATTCGTTAGTAATAAATGTTCGAGAAGAAAGTAGCAAATCTGTGAAAATAAAAACACTCAGGTCTGATTTTTAATATGTACTATCTTGAAACGTCCACAGGACACTTGTCATGAGACACTAGTAGACACTTTGCTCTTATAGTGTTCTTTTTTTGCTAGACAGAAATAATATGGTCTGATTATATAATGTAAAGTATAGTCTCACTGCTGTACCTAATCACATTGATGCTAACTGTCTCCCGTGTCCTATTCTTATGTACATTTACAATCGTCAGCTATTTTCTCCCTCAAGAGGAGAAATCGTTTGGCGCGACAGCACGTAGACAGATAATAAGATAACTTTGTTTCAGGGTTGTCCCTGTGTTTAGCTATAGCCTGAGGCCTGCTTCATTGGCACAATCTAAGATCACGCCTCAGTGCATGTGCTCAATGGATTCGGTGTGTTTCATCATGACATCATGCTTTTGTGTGAAATCCCTAAACCTATTCAGTGCTCTGCTGTGAGTTTAAGCCACTAGCACCTACCATACCAACCCCTAGTGCTTTTACAACTCCGTCACGAATAAGAACAACGTGTTAATTATTACAGACTTCAAGAGTCAGTAATGGAAAGCTACTTATGTTAAAAATTCAAACTGTGTTTTATTTTATTTCTACAAAATGTTTTGAAAAGTTGCCGAGTATTGTCTGTGAGCACGCAGACAATACTGTTTCCAGTGTTTACTACAGTGTTTCCAAATTCAAGATACCTGGCTACTGCATTCTACTTTTCTTGAGACAAATAGGTTAGTTGAAATATCTATGTTGTGCCTTTTTTGTCCCTGAAAAAATTTCATATTCATCCATCCATCCATCCATCTTCTATACCACTTTATCCTTTTCAGGGTCACGGGGAAACCTGGAGCCTATCCCAGGGAGCATCGGGCACGAGGCGGGGTACACCCTGGACAGGGTGCCAATCCATCGCAGATTTCATATTCATATCGATTCTTAATTTTTATGTTTAGTTGTTTGGTTACATAAAATATGTAGTTAACACAATCATATAATAATATATTTCATATATAATAATATCTGCATGCATTTTTCTCATTTTTAACCCCCTCCCCCCAATATTATTTTCCACGCTATTAGTATGTCATACTGACATCACATTTAGTGGGTGCCTCAACTTGCTAAAGTCCTAATACAAGTTTTATCATGTTCTATGTCCTACTGGTAGACTACTTAAACTCTGAAATTTGGAACTGGACTTGCCTTATTTAAAAAAACAAAAGAAAGAAAAAAAAGGGAAAGAAATAGCAGTAAAATCAGTTTAAAAATTTGTTAGTACTGAACACATGCTAGATAAATGTAATTATGTCATAAACTATAAGAGCCAATCATATTCTAATGTGCAAATTCGAGACATTTACAAGGTTTACAGGGGGAATGGGAATGAGTATGGAAAAATTGAGTAGGATTCCAAAAAAAAAAGTTGGTCTTCAAAAAAGCTGGTGTCCTTAAATACACAAATTTGTGTTTGCATATATATATTTACAAAATGTATATAAAAATAATTAAAATCAAGTGCTTTCAGGTTTAGAAGGGCTTTCACCACAGAATACTACAAGCATAAAAATGGAACTTTTGTCGAGTTTTACAGGTAACTGTAATAACTCAACAGTATTCAAGAAACGTGTGTGATTTATCATGCTTTCAATATTCATTAGTTACGTTAGCCTTGTTCTGCTAATACGAAAATAAGTACTATATTTATTCTGTACCCTGTCAATTAGAACGCTACTGGCCAATTGTGGTTGTCTGTGAACTCATGCACAGTATATGGAAGTGTCTTAGCATCTCCTCCAAGCATGTTAGCTGCCCTGTGACTGTATGTGAGAAGCAGTAAGAAACTAATGTGCTGCAAATGTCTCAGGAGGAATTTATACCTCCACTGTGTCTTGGCTGCTCTGTTTTGTTGTGGTACATTTGGGAAAATCGGTTGTACGTTAGATTTTCCCCCAAACCATTCTGTTAATTTATTACTTATTGTAGGTTTAACACATACACTGCTAGTGATTGGACATACACATATACCAATATTAACCCCTACATCTATTTGCATTCAATTCAAGTTGAGGAAAGATTTTCATACCATTGGGGAACCACCCGTAGACGGTCATATTCATTATTGGCAAACTATACATATATTATCAAATTTAGAATAAAGCCAATGGTCAGCATTCATCACTTAAAATATCTCGTCAATTTGCTCAAACCCTATTTTGTAAATGAGTCCAACCTGCTTTCTAAACACAGGTTTAAAAGTTAATGTTAACGGTTAAAGTTAACAGCATAGTGAAGTCCTTGATATTCTTTGTTTAGAAAAAAAAAAAAAATCATTTGTGTTCCCATTTCCCATTTGTGTATGTGGGATCCATTGTCCTATGTGTCATCATTTGTCGCCTTTTGAATAAAGGCTGTCTGGCTCCCAGCTTAAATATTGAAGCAAACTAAAAACCAACCATCAGACTGGATTCATTCACTTTTGCTCAGTGGTGCGACAAGAAGAGGGGGCCTTAGGTGGGAACCAGAGAGCAAAAAAGTTCACTTCATACCACACAGTGCCAAGAGAAGGGGGAACACGACTACTCAGGAGCTCTCACTGTGGCAAGTTGCCCATTTTATACCAACCTATTGCTGATTTACTACGATTGCCTTGGTTTGGAGTGGTCTGATTGTTACAATTGTGGGTTATTTGGATTTTTTACTTAAGGTGATGCATGGATAATTTTGAGTTTGGACTCAAGGCAGGCATGACGAGGAGCGGCATGACTGGAGTTAGTGATTAGTTTTAGGTCGCCTGAATATATGCTGCAAATTGTAGAATAACCTTTGTTACCAACTGCGACATTCAAAACAAGCCAATGCCAATTGTGGGTTTAATGCAGAGCTAGCTTTTTTAGGGTGACGCCATAATAGGCCTCATTGACTCACTGTATTGACTCACTCTTGACTCCTTTTTGCTCTCCTTGTTTATAGTGTTGACTGTTGACCATGGGCGACTGGAGTTTCTTGGGCAACATCCTTGAGGAAGTCAATGAGCACTCGACAGTGATCGGTAGGGTGTGGCTGACCGTGCTCTTCATCTTTCGCATCCTGATCCTCGGCACTGCAGCAGAGTTTGTATGGGGCGATGAGCAGTCAGATTATGTCTGCAACACACAGCAGCCCGGTTGCGAGAACGTCTGCTATGATGAGGCCTTCCCCATTTCACACATACGCCTGTGGGTTCTGCAGATCATCTTTGTCTCCACGCCATCACTGGTGTATGTAGGCCATGCCGTGCACCATGTTCACATGGAGGAGAAACGTAAGGAACGTGAGGAGGCAGAGCTGAGCCGACAACAGGAGACGAGCGAGGAGCGGCTGCCAGTTGCTCCTGACCAGGGCAGTGTCCGTACGGCCAAAGAGACCTGCACCAAAGGCAGCAAGAAGTTCCGCTTGGAAGGCACACTGCTCAGAACCTACATCTGCCACATCATCTTCAAGACACTCTTTGAGGTAGGGTTTGTCTTGGGCCAATACTTCTTGTACGGCTTTCGCATCCTGCCACTGTATAAGTGCAGCCGCTGGCCCTGTCCCAATACAGTTGACTGCTTCGTGTCCAGGCCAACTGAAAAGACTGTCTTCATTATCTTTATGTTAGCTGTGGCCTGTGTCTCACTCTTCCTCAACTTTGTAGAGATCAGCCACTTGGGCCTCAAGAAGATTCACTTTGCATTTCGCAAACCAGCCCAGCCCCAAATCGAGGGATCTGGTGCAGGTGAGAAGCCTTCCATAGCTGTGTCCTCTATTCAGAAAGCCAAGGGCTACAAGTTACTTGATGAGGACAAAACAGTTTCACCCTTCTTTCCCCTGACTGAAGTGGCCGGCATGGAGGCTGGGTGTGTGCCCACATCCTATAAACCATTTGTGGGAAAAACAGATGGAGCGACAGCACCACTGGAAGACCGGTCGAAGATATGTGACGAGACGTTGCCCTCTTATGTCCAGACTACCATGGTGGGGCCTAGAGGAGCTTCTGGTGTTATTCGGGTGGATGATGATGAGATGCCTGCAGAAGAAGACGTGGAAGCCAGTGAGACAATAGAGGACACCAGACCCCTCAGTAGCCTGAGCAAGGCCAGCAGCCGGGCAAGGTCAGATGATTTGACAGTATAAAATTAGATTAAAATTCAACAATATGAAAGTGTAATCCTACTGAAGAAAGAGTTAGAAGGTCTTAAGGCTGTTGTAATGACACATGTAAACATCATGCTATTTAAACATGCCAAGCAATTTTTCCCAAGAATACTTGACTTCAATAATCCTTTATAGAGCAGTAATGTTTTACTGGCTTTATCAAACGAATTGGAAACAACTAAATAACTAACTAACTAACTAAGTAACTAACTAACTAAAAGAAAGATTCTCAGTAGGATTCATATAATGAGGAGCAATAAGGCATGTTATATATTAGCAAAAAAAAGTTGCTTTAAAATTTTTTTTTTTTTTTTTTAAAAATCACATTTTCTATCCAGAATTTTAATTTTACATTCTGATCCAACTAGTCAAATTCTAATGTTTACATTTTTTTCATTAGCCATTTAGTTCAACGATGTATGTATGTTTTATTACTATTGTTTTGGGAATTTGGCAGATCATTTCTGCAATGCTGTCAGGGTAACATCATTTTCACCTCAATAACTCATCAAAATACCAAATACAACAACTGATCAGTAATGGTTTTGGTCGGTGTGTGTACTGTTCTTTCTGTAATATCCAGTTTGGTTCATGCAGTATGTATGTGAGAGGTGAATAAAAAGCCAAGTTACTTACTGTATGTGTATAGAACACTATATTTATATAATCACTATAAAAATATAGAGAGAGTAATTGTTGTACGTGTAGCATAACCCCTTGTTTGCGTTAACTCGCTTGAGATTGAACCAGTTTAGCCATAGAAACGATTGTTTCTAGTCCCTCTGTGCATGGACGATGCGGATAAAAAAATGTGCCAAATAAGCAGACCATATTGTTGAACAAGAAACAATTTTTTTTTTTTTAAATTTCAAATAACAGAGACAACGAGGCATCTTAATTCAAAAGAAATCAACATTCTACAGTTAGCTGTATAAGACAGTCTATCCTGCTTGATATATCAAGTTAACCCACTTGTAGCAATAGACAGTACATACTTGATGTGTTGTAGCTTACTGGTTTAGGAAATACTATATTTTAGTATTTTGCTTATATCTATATATCTGTCTTCAGTGTTATTTAATATTTAGAATTTTTAAGCCTCATCATTTTATTTGGTGATGCTGAAATCAAGTTCCTGCTCTGATTAAACAACAAATTTTCAAATTTCCTTTGATCAGTATTGTTATAGGGTGTGCCTGTTGTTAAAATGAAATTTCGTATCCCTGTCATGAAAAGGAGATGAAGCATACCTATATTGTAAACTGTGATTTAACCCTGGAATCAAATTTATACAGAGAATCTTCAGTGTAAATTCCTGATGAGGTGTAAATTGAAAAATAAAGCCCTATTAAAGACTTGAATTTAGACAAATTAATTGTTTTTGTGTGGTTTTTGTGTGTTTATGTATTTAATCATCGATTAATGATAATACATTTTGATGATTGCTCAGGGTTCAGTACCTCTACACCAGGGGTTCTTATGGTATGCAGTGCACTACATGTAACACACAACATCTGATATTCAACCACAGAAAAAAAACTCAGAACCGAATGTATATCTCTGTCTTAACATATTTACTTGAGAATGATTACAAATCAATTACAGTTATAGCTAATCTTAAAGGTATAATTTATTTATAACAAGAAAAACATCTCTGATCAACACATTTTACTCAAAACTTTGGACTGAAATAGTTATCATATTTAACTCCGATTACAATGTGTTCCCATTTTCCCCTATAAGTTTATTCTCACTTACATTTTTGTTCCCTTTTGGGTTTTTTTTCCCAGTGCTTGGCGTAACAGCACTTGTCTTTTTCAGTTTTGTAGTAAAGTTACAGGAAGAAAGATTATTTCTGATATGCAGTTATACAATTCAGCAGGTCTTTGTGGTAGGACAACCTTCAATAGCCCCCCCCCTTTTGTGTTACTGAACACAATGATCTTACTCGATCTTAGCTGTGCTTGCTGAGCTTCATGTTTAAAGTTTCATGCACATGTGGTTTGCTCATTTGCAGTTCTGTTTCACGCATTCTTATCTGTCTTTAATGGAACCACGATAAATAAGGCTTCATGTTTTCATTTGAACAGCTACATTATCTAGTCACAATAACTATACTGTTCAAATACTGTAAAAATACAAATGAATTCTGGTTCCTCATTGTAAAATGCTGTTTTGGTCAAGATTAAATAAATGCACAAATATGCCTGTGATATAAATAATCAAAATTAGTTAATGCAGCAATAAATGCATAAGCTTTTTTATTTATTTATTTATTTTTTTTTAAAAAAAACCTTTTATTTCATAGTGACATGTTTATTTCCTTCTGTTGTCACCTGTCAGTCAACACAAATGGGGCTGAACTAATTCAGTGGTTGGTTAATTCTTTGCAATCGATTATTTTTTGTCTGGAGCTGGGAGTACGTTTCAGTGTGAGACACAAACTGTGGGGTAAAAATATGCTGGCTTTTATGCAGATGGAACCACGTAGAAAACCTCAGTGAGCTCCGAAATGCGATAGATTAAAACAGCTGTTCAGTTAGATAGACATGATTGAATAGATAAGGGCTAAGCCCCGTGTCTTTCAAAGATGAAAAAAAATCTAGATATAATGATATGAAGAGTCACTAGCAGTCGTGTTACAGACTCGGTTGCAGATGTAATGAACATGAACTATGTATAGAGCATTTGCTTAATCACCCCCCACACTTCCAATACTAATTAAGTAAATTATATTGTTGGAGTGACTAGCACATTTTTAATGACTAATTTGTCTAACTGCCTGAATGTAATGTGTATGCTGTATGAGAATTCCACATACATACAGCCAAAAAAAAACAAAAAACAAGAGAGCAAAAAACACTCGATAGATTCTTTACAATGGTAAAGATACAGCACAGACTAGTGGACGTTTGAAGTGATTATCACCCTCAGCATGCTGGAAAGACAGGGAGCTATAACCATAAGCCAAGACCCAGAACAAGCCCACGTTTCTGTTGTCTTGAGAGAAAGAACAAGATCAAGACTTCTGGACCTGTAATCTGATAGTTTAAAAATAAAAACATCACCTGTTAGTATTGAGTAGTGGAACGTTACTGATAATCCTACAGTAGATGTAGCTTATTTCATTACTAGCTAGTTATTGCAATATTCCACCAATTGAGCTAGGCACCTTGAGCTAGGCCCTTAGCCCTCTACTGCTCAGTTGTATCTTGTATCAATTGTAAATTGCTTTGGGTTTCACCTTAAAATGTTTTTCATTATACAAAATGAATCTGTGCATCTGTACCCACAAACAGCAGACATTGATTTTCAACTAAAGTCATCCAGCTAAAGTTACATTAAATATATGTTGTGTAGTGCTCAGGTTTGTTGTTCAAACCTGATGCAATTACCTCGCACAATTTCAATAACCGCGTTATCCTGGTCAGGGTCATAGTGGATCAGGATCTTGTATCTGAAACAATGGCCGTGAGATGAGAATAAACCCTGGATGGGACACCAGTCAAAAAAGAGACATTTTATTTACTTGTAATCTATTAATGCTCATTTAATTACATTCCTACATCAATCCAACTATATCCAATGCAAGATAAAGTGCATGTACTATGCTAAAACCACAATAGAGACCTAAAGTGCAACAGCAATGATGTGTAAAGCACAAAGGTTTCCTATTAATTTATTGCTACATACAAATAGGAAATGCTACATTATCAGTGCTACACTCTAAGCAAGATGATTTTGAGTCTGAGCTCTGCTGCAACAGTAAACAAGCTTATCATTAAAAAAAAAAAAAAAAAGATTGGTGCCAGTCATTATGACCACTTTCTGCAAACTTTTCACGAGATTTTTAGAAAGTATTAATAGCATGGTTAAACTGTTTTCTGTTTAAATTATTTGCAGATGCACTGCTGTGAGATAAACTAAAGTGTGAAAATAACACCCCCCATTTCCTTTGCAGAAATGTCAGTTCAAAACCACGTCCCCCTCATGTGTCTTCTTGCAGCAGCTGTGAAGTGATACACGGTACGCCATGCGTATAAATCTATACTACAGTATATTATTTGCTGCAAGACTATTTTTTTTTAAATGATTTAATGCAATTAAGTGTTTTGCTGTGCTCTGTTTTTTTTCTGTAAGTACAAATTCAACAAATTCCTTTTCTCTTGTCTGTGCCATACAAATACGAAACAGCACTCAACGGATCAGTTTCAGGTAGGTGCTCTAACAAATAAAAGATTATAATAATGTCTAATTTAAATAAAAATGCAAAGGTTAAATAAAGATAAGAAAGCATCTACTGTTTTAGCATTGTTTTCTATATTTACAACTCTCTTTTTCCTTTTCATCTTCTTTATACCCTTTTAAGAGATGCAACCATTCTCAAATATTAGACATTTTCTACAGTTTCTCTTCCTGTGTCTGACCATATCCATTATCCTGGTTCTAATGTGTGTATTTGCAATCTTGCTCTTGAAAGAGATATGTCTATGGTAAGTAACACAAGTTCATAAAAATAATACACTTCACTAATAACAGTTGTGTGATCATGTGGATGAATTTTGCCATTGCAGGGGAAACAGATCACCGAGCTCCAGTTCCAGTGATGGAACGGTAAGGCCTGTCATATATTATACAAACAGAATCTTTTTTTTGAATGGTGATTATTGATTGTAATATTATATTTAAATGTAGGCAATAATGTGTTATATTCACTTATAACTATATTATGAATAGATTTAATGAGAAATAGCTTTTTTTTTTCTTAAGTAAAAATGACCATTAGCATTATTACAAATATTTTCCATGGCTGAATCCCAGATGGAGCTCTTTTGGGCATATAGTGCACTACAGGTCTAGGAAAATATTAACAGAAGAGGATGGGTTTCCTTTTGAGTCTGATTCCTCTCAATGTTTGTTCTTTATCCTGTCTAATGGAGTGTTGAGTTGCTACTGTTGCCTCTAGCTCATTAGTAATCTACATCTAAACTCAGATTTTTACTTCAAATGCATTTTTACATGTATTTGATGAACCTAGTCTAGGATAATGCTGCAGTACGTGCTAACAGCCATGTCACCTTTCTAACGAAATGCTATATAAAATGTAAAATTCTTTCATGGACAGGAGCGGTAAATCTGTATTATGTAATACCCATGTTAATATATAACAGATCTTTTTATTCTCTCACCTTTATTGCCACTGCTTGTACAGAAATTGTGTATTTGATCTCATGTAGCCAGTTTTCAGTAAATGCTTTCTTAATCTTCAAGTAGTTATTTATATGAATATATATTTGTATCAATGTTTTTAATAACAGCATTTTTACTTGATCATTAACTTACAAACTTTGCATTATTGCTACTGTGAAAACTAAAATACTAGATAACTTTGGAATGTTATTATGATGCAGTTATATACTGTTATATCTATAATATTATTCTATCATGTTGTTTTTTATTAAGGTTTCTGAAAAAACAGGAGAGACAACCAACAGAAGGCACACATATAAAGAGAAAACAAACTCAATCTATATTCACTGGAAACCTGAAGACGATACCAGTTGTGTAATTAACCAATTCTTGGACCCAGCGCAGGATTGTCAAGGCGGGCCCCCTGAGTAGAGCATAGTGTCAGAATGTCACTATTCAACGACAGAGAATCATACACATTTTACAGCAGCAAAAAGATGACTAACCAAATTGGGAGTAGGCACACCACAACAAATGAAAAAACATTGGTAACGGTGTAGCATGGCAGATAACACATTGCTATGGCCGTGCACACATAGGCCCCTCGGCCTACTAAATCCAACCACAATACCTGATTGTTAAAATAATTAGCAGGATGCTCACTTACATCATAGCGGCAATTTCTGGGCTTTCCTCTGGGCAAAGTTTTTGATCAAATCCTTAAGATCCAGCTGGCACGCCCGGGCTTTATCAGTCGAGAATATGGCATGTCCAGAGAGACGGCTCTGTCCCATTGAGCTCCTCAGATAGTTTTTAAAAGAAAAAAATCTATTTCAGTTCAGAAAAAGAACGCTCGGCAGATGCCATAATCACTGAGCTATCTTTTTAAAGAAATGTCAAATTTTTGTCAGTTTATTATTTTCTTTCTCTGCCGCTTTTTTTCATTTTCACTTCTGAAAGCCACTTGTGTGTCTATACTTAAAGTCCATGGCATCGCTCTTTAGTCAAGTGCAACTAAGTTCTGTTTTGCACATACTATGCATGTTCACAATTACTAGTAATGTCCCAGAATCCACAGTGTCCATTTGTTTTTGAAAATCAAACCAAAATCCATCAGTCCTTATTAAAAACTTCTCATAATTATAACTATAGTTTGTTTCAATAGTTTTATAGAAATACATATATATTATAATTGTTTTCTGGTACTGTGTTATATACTCTGGTAATGATGTCAAAGACACACCATCAAGCAGAAGTTTGATACACATACATGGTATTTAAATTGAAATTCGCCAGGCATTGCTTTGGTGTTCGTGGGTATACTAATGTAAATGCATGTCCTGCTTACGGATGATAGGGTCCGTATCTAAGTACATGCGAACCTCCCTAGGCTCTGATGCAGTTGCATTACCGGCTTATCGATTGTTACGCCCTTGAACGATACATCGGACTAACCAAACTATACATATTATACCCCACTGTTGTTCCCATTACATTTATGTACATATCTGCAATGTCTATAATTGCAATATATTGTGACCTTTAATTAAATATTTCTATAAATTCCTCCTTTGGACATTTTTTTTATGCACTAGGTGTTATTTTAACTTTAGCCAATAGAAGGTGTGGTTGCATGAGCTGGGCTAATGAACTGTCTGATACACTATTGTTTTAACAATAGGTTTTAACAGTGGAGCAAGATAGGTAAATATATGTTTTACAACATTTATGATCGTCTTTATAAAAAAAAAAAAATAATAATAATAAAAAAATCGAACAAATAAATATTTCTAAGGAAACTATGTTAATTTTTTTTCGTGTTTTCTTGTTTCTCTCTAGGCTGCTTTCGGATGATATGCAGTAAAAAGAAAGAAAGAAAGAAAGAAAAAAAAGGAAGCAACTCGGAGCAAAATTTTTACCCTGTAGTTGGATTAGAATGTGGTTGACCCCTGATATGCATGATCTGGGTCATCTAAAAAAAACAACAACCTGTAATTCAATTAAAATTTTAGTCAGTATAAGAGTTGATAAAAGTAACCTAAAAACAGCTAGATAAACCTAAAAACAAAAAAAAGGCTCAAAACAGATTTTCCATTCTGATCAATCAGAATGCAACCAGCAATTAGCTAGATAATCATTAACTGCACATGTTATAATCACCATGTTTTTACCTTATGATATTAACTGCTTGAATGTACAATCCCCTCTGAAACTACTGGAACTGCAAGGCCAATTCATTTGTTTTTGCTGTTGACTGAAGACATTTAGAATTTTAGCTTTTATTTCCTAGTATGTACAACCCCCCCAAAATTGGGGTGCTGTGTAAAATGTAAATAAATGTAAATAAAAACAGAATGCAATGATTTGCAAATCTCATAAACCCATATGTTATTCACAATAGAATATGGAAAACATATCAAAATGTTTAAACTGAGTAAATGTACCATTTTAAGAAAAAAGTAAGAATTTTGAATGGCCCAACACATCTCAAAAAAGTTGGGACGGGGCAACAAAAGGCTGGAAAAGTAAGTGTTACTAAAAACAAACAGCTGGAGGAACATTTTGCAACTAGTTAGGTTAATTGGCAACAGGTCAGTAACATGATTGGGTATAAAAAAGAGTATCTTAGAGAGGCAGAGTCTCAGAAGTAAAGATGGGAAAGTTGTACCATTGTTTTTTTCTTAAAATGGTACATTTACTCAGTTTAAACACTTTGATATGTTTTCTGTTACTGTGAATAACATTTACATTTACATTTTACACAGCGTCCCAACTTTTTTGGAATTGGGGTTGTATATGTAGATGTATTAAATGACATAGAACATAGCACTTTTTGTATCAGACCACCCAATTTGTAGGCAGGCAAAAATTTTGGAACATGTGACTGACGGGTGTTTCTTGTTACCCAGGTGTGTCCCGTTAGATTGATTGTTTAAACAGTAAACATAGCTATGGAGTTAAATGTGTGCCAAAACTAAACAAATAAATATACAATTTCACAAACAATCACAATCTGCTTTGCAAAGGAAAACTCGACTCTCTCTTATTAATCTTTATTGATGATGTAACTCATGATGGCAGCAGCAGAATGAATTCAGAATTTTACAAAAACCCTTTGTCTGCCAATTTACAGAGAAATGCATCCAAATTAATCGGGAGGAACTTCATCATGCAGCAAGACAATGACCCAAAACACACTGCCCACTCAAAAGGGACTTTATCAGGGGGAAAAAGTGGAAGGTTTTAGACTGGCCACGTCAATCACCAAACCTTTGGTGATGTCAATGTGTCACAAGCTTGATGCAGTTATTGCAAGCAAGGGATAAGCAACCAAAAATTAAGTCAGATGACATCACATGATATGCCATGGCCCAAATCTGTGGAAAATCTGCGGTCATGTAGAAAAATTGTAAGACCAATTGTATACACCAAATGTCTTTGGTGTATAGCACAAACAAATGAATTGGCCTTGCCATTCCAGTACTTTCAGAGGGGACTGTATATCATGTGTGCGCCTTCTCATATTGAAAGCACCAATATTTACTCTTAAAGTACTGTAGTAAAACTATAGTATTAGCGTGGTTAAATATGTTATAAACATAATGAAAAACATACAACATACTTACCACAGAGTACCAGAGTAAAATCATGCAACATGCTTCAGAGTTTGCTTCCTGTGACTATAATGTATAGTAAAACCCACATCCGGACAGAGTTTATGCTACCTGCACACGCTTTCATTTGTTTGGCCGTGTGGATCGGGATTAGAGTTTGCCCACAAACCTACTCTCACCCAACATTTCTTTCTTTTTGTTCCGTCAGTGGGTTTTTAACCTCATCGGCACCACCGCTTGAATACCACTCAAGGGATTGTGTGTTTATGCTTTGGGTTAAGCTAGAGTGAATTTTAAGTCACTTAAACTAATTAGTATATAAACGTTGGTAAAATAACTTTTAATCCTTTCCAGACCCTGCGTCCATTGTGATGTGCAGTATGATACATGATGGCCAGTGGTTCTTCATGAAAATGCATAATTAAGAGAAGCTTCACCGATTGGTTAACAGAGAGTCTTGATTAACCTATCAGAGACAAGCTTTGCCTTTGTTTTTGAGCGTCAAGTAAATTAAAAATAATTTTTTTGAAGGAAGCATAGCAACAGTAACAAAAAGTCAGAAGAGTAAGGACCTTTCAAAACTTCTGCATATACATACATACATACACACAAAGTCTTATTTTTAAGGGTATATGTGTCAGAAAATGTTTAATTGGTCTGAAGGGGATAATTAGCCTGGAACAGGCAGCTTAGGGCACTATTTTTCTACACTATGTAGTAGGCTAGTATGCGGTTTGGAACACAGCCGGTGTCGTGCGCGAGCTTTCCTTCAGCTCACGGCGTCACAGCTGACGGTCGAAGCTACAAAAGCTTTAAACACGCAGTCTGAGACACTCAGAGCGCGCGAGAGCAAGACGTCTGACTGCAGTAAGTTCCTCCATCTTCTAGCAAAGTCTTTAAGAGTTCATGTTTGGTGTAAGTTTGAAGGTTTGACTCGAATTATAAAGACTTTTTTCTTTCTTTTACAGATGTTGAGAAGCGCACCTTTGTTCGTTTTGCTCGCTGTGGCTGTCCGTCACGCCGAGGTGAGCTTTCCTTTATTGGGGGGATAAACTGTGATTAGAAAAAGTAATTTTATTATGATTTCCAAACTACAGTCAGAGTCACTCACAGACAGTAAGGAGTCAGTTATTTCATTCTAACCTACATTTTGGTACAGAAGGTAACTACCTAAAAATATTTTGGTAAGTTTATAGGCTACCAAGATACTGATGCTTTGTAACTGAAGCTTTGACTCACTTTTCACTTTCTACAATATTTTAAACCAGTGTTATACGAGGAAAAAAAAGGGCTATTAATAATGTCACAAACGACCAAATTGTCTTGACTGAACCCATTAAACCTAGCATCTCACAAACCTTAAAGAAAAATATCTAATTGCACTGTACTTTTAATCTAAAACATGACTGAGCATTATGCTCGACATTTTACTTCATTACCTCTGCTCTGTTCTTTGAGGATAAAATGGCTGAAATAAGAAATAATAGAAGCATAATACCAGCAATGAGCATCACGTGACTTCATGTAGGCTAGTAAATATACTATTTGTATGCTTTAAAATTTAAAAAAAATAAAAATCAGGGTTCTTGCATCTGGAAAAGGCTCGGAATTGAAAGAATAGGCGTGCAATTTCAGTATGAAACCTGAGAGAAAATGTTTTGGGAAATATTTGTCATCTTTTAGGTTTTGAATACCTACAGTAGATGATGTTATGTTTTGATTTTCTTATGAATTTCTTTGGTCAGAAATGGATTAATTTACTAATTCAAATCGCAGGATATTATTCATGTCATTACTGATTGTAATGTTATCGTCATATTAAAAGAATACGAAGTTATTAACTGGACTTTTTTCCTGGTTTCGCGATAATATAGCGAGCTGCTGTTTTGTCTTAACTTCAAGACAGTCCTCCAGGATTTCACGCCATCGCAGAAATGAACGCAAACTCCAAGCAAACTCCGCAATATTCGGGGGAGCTTGCAATGTTTCAAAATGACAGCAGTTTTTCTGCAGATTTGTGATGCCATGACAACGCGCATTCAGCCAAAACCCTGTTCGATTCATGTAACAATAAATGGATAAAAATGACGATTTAATTCATGCAAATTTGTAATCCTTAGCAAATTGCTGTGGTATAAGAGGACTGAAACACTGTAGGACGTGCTGGTATAGGAAAATAATCACTTCGATGTGGTAATGGTAACTCCACTTGACATTGGGCCACATCACACCACCCTGTTATTAATTATTTGTCTTTTACCAGCATTATTTCTATTCATTATGTAGTGACTATTAATAACGCAAACCAAACTAAATGTTACAGAATAGCAATTAAATAAGGAAATATTTGTTGTTGTGGAACTCTCAGATCATAATGAGTCTCAAACTGAGTGCTTAGTGTTGAGCAGTTTCTCAATTCACTAAAGATTTATTTATAAACATTATTCCTTGGTTAGACATTAAGATTTGAGGGTATTTAAAATGACATCATGACATCATTTAAAAATAAATGCAAAAATTTCGAGTGTATGATTGTGCTTTTCATAATACAGTTAAATACGTTTAAAATGAGAGAGATACCCAAGCACAGGAACGAATGTTTTCATGAGGGCTCTGTATAAATTTAATCAAGTGATTCAAACTAGCTGTTTTCCAGACATTTAAAGTATGTTAGAGATTTATTTTAATTGAAGGAAGCCAAATTTCGGATGCTAAACCTGGCTCGGTTGATTTAGTACATTCGAGAAAATTTGGCAAAAAAAAAAAACAAATGAATTGAATAAACTTTATTAGAGATTGCTTTGAGTGCAACATCTCACGCTTGTTGGTGGTCTTTTCTCGCCATTGTGACCATCACTCTGTATCTTGGTGGCCAAGTTGAAGGTGTTTATTTAGTTAATGAACATGTTGTGTGGCCTCACGGTTCCTCAGCTTGACTGTAAATGAACTCACGCAAACAGATAAGTGTAAAAGCCAAGCGGAAACCCAGGATGCTGTAAGACAGATGTGTACAGCTGGTGTTTGTCCTCGCACTGACGTATTCTTATGCTGGCAATTAAAACCATTATCACCTGGGTGGTACAGAGCCATTATAACACGCTGAGGCTTTTCCAAACACTGGAGTATGCTGTTGTCTTTGAACATTCACTCGACAGACACACTGTGGCTACTAATGATGTGTTTGTGTGTCTCTGTCACTTGAACAGCTGCTGGCGAGTTAGTCAGCTGGCATTTTTTTAGCATTTAAGTGTTGACAAACACGGCTGAATGCAGCAGATGTGCTTCTCTTTTCATGTGTGTGCCGAGAGGCCCTTTAAACAGACACACCTTGCTCGTTCTTTTACCACGTCGCGCTCGTGCCATATGAAGCAGCGCTTGAGAAGTATTAACAGTTCAGTGAGGATTGTGCGGCTAAACAAGCACAAATCAAACTTGAACAAAGGTTTCCAGATCCGCTGCTAGAAGCTGGCTCTGTTTTTGTAACTCTTCATGACCGATCTGATCTTAACAGCTGAATCACTTTTCCAAAAACATTGCAGTGTTCTCTCAACTGTGCTCTGGCTTTCAGATGGTTCCAATAATGTGAACAGTTTTGGGTAAATGTAAAATGTTGCTCAAAGACATCCTCTTGTCTCCATGTCTTTGTTATTTGCTATTGTTTTTTTTTACTCGTCCATTAGCTGTTGGTAGCCATGCAGGAACATTTACCCTTACAGGAGTTGTGAGCTGTCAGTAGCTACCTCTGGTGTGATTGCCAGCTCACACTCCAGTCCCACCCTCAGGGCTGATCAGTTTCAGAAAATGTCAGCAGGTTTCTGAATTATTAAAAGCATGACACAGGCATTCAGTAAATGTCATGATACAGGAAGTGCTGGACTCTGGAAAAAAATATTAGTTATTTTCTAGCACAAGAGAAATGACCGTGGGATTGGGATCTGTATTGTGGAAAAAATTGCATCTGTGAATTAATTAACAATATTATAAACATACAACCAACAGTTAAGAAATATTACATGAGCAAGAGTGTTGCTATATTGGATATCACCATGGTTATGGTTCAGCCGCAGGCAATCACAGCTATGCTGATATTCAGTACAACAGCACAATTGTGAGTGTGATCTCGCTTTCATACAACAGTTCTATAAACAAGACATTGACTGTTGAGTAACTGACATTTCAGACACAGCATGGCCAAATGTTTTGTTTATATTTGCCATGTCAACAAAAATAAGCAACAGCTAGATTGCATGTAGACATGACTACGCACACACTGACTGACTATCTATCTATCTTTCTATCTTTTTCATTCATCAATATCCAATTTCTTCTTCCTTCTTTGTTTCTTCTTGTGTCTGTATCCATTTTTTTCTTTTTCTTTCTTTCTTTTGTCTATATCCATTCCTTTCTTTCTTTCTTTCTTTCTTTCTTTCTTTCTTCTTTTCGTTCATGTTGTCTGTCTGTATCCATTTCTTCTTCCTTTCTTTCTTGTTGTTTGTCTGTATCCATTTATTTCTTTTTCTTTCTTCTTTGTCTGTCTGTATCCATTCCTTTCTTTCTTTCTTCTTTTCGTTCATGTTATCTGTCTGTATCCATTCCTTTCTTTTTCTTTTTCTTTCTTGTTGTTTGTGTATCCATTTCTTTCTTTCTTTCTTTTTTCTCCCGTCAAGATCAGTTTCTTTCTTTTTTGTTTCTGTCTGTATCCATTTCTTTCTTTCTTTCTTTCTTTCTTTCTTTCTTTCTTTCTTTCTTTCTTATCCCTATTCTTACTTAGACAACATTTATCAGGAGTAAATACAAGTTTTGTGTGTAAGAGAAGGAGAGAGAAAGATAGAATGAAACAACTGACTGCCAGCACAACTCTGTGTGATAATTGCTAGCAGGACTGTTGTATCATTCAAAGAGCATGTATGCCGTGTCTGTAATTTAACGTGGCCTTGCATGCAGTTTCAGTTTGGAATTTTTGACTGATTTCTTGTAAAGTTATCAAATCCTACTGTACTGTCCAAGCATGTGGATAAAAGGACAGTCATTTCAGTATTATAAGGCAACACATTTCCTGGGATAAAGAGAAAGACAGGAGAAAAGCACAATTTAGAATAGTTTCTGTATTTCAGAACATCTGTGAGCTATTACTTCTAAAACTCCAGCCTAGCACAGCAAACCTACAGAGTGAGAACAAGGAAGGAAATTCAATACGGAGGAAAAAAAACAGTAAGTAAAACTGAACTGAGGCCACTGAGGCTAGTCTACGGACAGCCTGACGACACAAGAATTCTTTGTAAGATTTTTTGAGACACATTTGTCTGTCCCCAAAGTGCCGGTATTACATTTCGATTCATGATTCGAAAGATAAGATCCTACTGTGTAAAAAAAAAAAAAAAAAAAAAAAATGTTCAGTTCACACAATCTGAAGAGCAAAATGAAGCACTAATGAGCGCTTGGCTGAGAAATAAACTCTTTGTTCTAATGTGTTTCCAAGGATAGTTGAATATGTACGTGTCTATTATGGTGGGAAAGACTGGGGTTTGTTTCTTGCTGCATGAGACTCAGCAGATACATAGTAAAAGACTAGGCTATGGATTTGATGCAGTGTTTTGTTATTTGTTGTTTTTTTTTGTAAATTTATGCCTAGCATATGAATGATCTCAGCTGTGTTGCTGTGACTGTAACCAACACACAATTTGGGAAACAGCACGTCATCCTATTAGTTCAACTTGTGTATGTGCAGTTGAGAAATGTTGATCTCCCCACCCATCTTTGTGGACGACTAATTAGAAACATGTGCATGCAGTGAAGCTTATCTCCATGTTTAACAAGCAGGAGTTTTGATTGGTGAGGTCCTTTTACCTTTTCTGCACAGACCAGCTTATCTCAACCTTAACAGATACAAAAAAAAGAGCTGGTCTCAGAATAACCAAAAGCAAAAATAATTCTTCTGCTAAACGTCATGTTGAGGTGCCGCTTGGCTCTGAGTCATTCAACACTCAGGCAGGCAGATGTACAAGACATAGTGTTAGAGCAGTGGCCACCAACCCTCTTCCTTGAGATCTGCCTTTTTCTCCAACCAAAATCTAACACACCCGTTTCCGTTGATAAAGGACTTCTTAAGGCAATGATTTGATGGTCAGGTGGGCACGATTATGGTTGGAGCTAAAGTCTTCAGGAAGGTAGATCTCCAGAACAGGGTTGGGGACCACTCAGAGTATTATTGTATCTTTAACCCCTTTACATTTAGGTGTATTTTTGCGTACCATGCTCAAAACTAAATGCTTATTATTCAGAAACTACAACAGTGAAGGTTAATTCCTCAGTACCGACTGACAGAAATGGTTAACCTCCGATACGTCAGTGGGTCCAGACAAAATCTCAGAATTGTTGTACTGCTTTGTTTGTCGTTTTTTTTGTGTGTGTGTGTGTGTGTGTGTGTGTGTGTGTGTGTGTGTGTGTGTGTGGTAATAGTAGTTTGCACACTACATGATCTCAGACAAGTCTACACGATTCACCTGGAGCGTGATTAAAGATGATCCCTAAATCCAGCTTTCTTTCAAAAATTAACATGAGAGCTGTGTGCAGTTGGCAACTGGCTGTTGTGGTTGTTTCTGCACTATTTTGTACAGAAACAGAAAAAGAGGGAAATTAGAGAAAATTGGGAGGAAGGGTTGGATGGGGAGAAAGTCTCCTCAACCTCGAGTTCAGCACCATATCAACATGGCTGCTCGCACCGTCAACAGTAAATAAAATATCACTTCGCTAGTAGTATTTACTTTAGAACAGTCAACACAGACTCATTAGTTGGCAAAATCTATAACGCTTACCATACAGTTCAATGTTTTGAGAAAGTAAATACATCGCCAACTCATGATTACTAATCTTCACTGGCTAGCTTGTCTCTAACAAAACACACACTTTTATGGAGGCGTCCATGTTTTCTCCCCATACCTGCGAAGCTCTAAAATGACGTAATTCCGAGTACAGACTTCCCTCTTCCGAGGTAAATCAAACACAGTGCAAGTCAGGGACAGGGAACTGAATTATTGTCCAACTTTAAGTAGTCGTTGGTACATATTTCCGGTTTCTGAATCATCTGTTCCTTTAGTGTACAACAACACGCGCACACTCCTCACAGGACGCTGAGCTGCACTCTCTTCCATTCTCTTTTCTCCCATTAACTTAACGCCAGCTGTCCTAGTACAAGTCGGTCACACCCCAGGTCATGGTGTCAGAGTGTGAACTCACCCTGCGTGTGTGTGTGTGTGTGTGTGTTTTTTCATGCCTTTCATCCTAGGGTCTTTTACCCCTAACACTTACCAGACCTGGCTTGGAATGTGAGGAATGCACCGCATGCTCTTTCATTATGGGTCACAGCTCACTGTCTGTTGGTGTGTGCGTGTGTGTTTGTGTCTGTGTCTGTGTGTGTTTGTGATACCCCCTCAATGCAAGAACCTACACCCCCACATTTCACTACTCTATACTGTTAGGACTGAGAAAACTTTACTCCACAATTTACATTCTTTGTTATTCTGTACTGTGGTTGCCAGATGCAGCCTTTTAAACTCCTAGTGTATACTTACTTACTTTGTGTACCACAATGACTCCTGTTATCCTCTTTTATTATTAGCAAACTTAAGAGTTATTTTAATTAGTTTGCTTTCCCCTCCTTTGTTTCCACTTTGTGAATCTTATAACACTTGCTATTAGATTGAGGATCTATGCTGTGGTTTATGAAATGCTTTCCTTAGACCTTTTTGTTTTGTTCACTTCCGGTCTTAATTTCCCCTTCTCCCCTTCTCAGATGTGTTCAGCTTTGTGAGTCCAGTTAAGTAAGACCATTAGCCATGTTAAGACCATTAACATGCATCAACACTACACATTTTACTCCCACCTCTTTGTGTCATGAAGGAAAAATACATATTAAAGGAGAAATAAAGAAGAATGAAGAATGCTTCTTTTCATACAGACGTAGTGAAGTGTGCTGCACAATATTGTCCAGTATCCAAAAAAATAGAGCAAAAAGAAAACAAAAAGGTTTTGTTGGAGTCCACAAAGTGTGTGTAGTTGTTTTGTTAAATTTTGGCCTCAACTATAAATTCAGCAAATACCTAGGCTAAATATATTCAATTTCAGTTCTTCACAACTTCACACACTTCATGTTATCATACATTATCATACAAGTCAGTTAGGGCCTCTACTCTGTTCACATTTAAAGGTCATTTTAAAACAAATGATTACAGACAGATTTATTTCAGCTTTCATTGTCAGCAGTTCACTATATCAGAATTTCAGTGGGTCAGAAATTTATACACACCAAGTTGACTGTCTCTTTAAACAGTCTGGAAGATTCCAGAAATTCATGTAATGACTTTTAGATGATTTCGATTGGCCAACTGTCACAATTAAGTTTACTGGGTGTGCACCTGTGGCTGTATATTCGAGCCAGTGCCTTTTTCCCCTTGATACCATGGGGAAATACAGGCTACTCAGCCAAGTCCTTAGCAATTTCCAAACAACTGCAGGTACCAAGAGCACCTGTACAACAATTAAATACAAATATCAAAATCTTGGGACCACACAAATGAACTCCCAGGGATGAACAAACTTTGGTCCAAAAGGTTGAACTGAACCCCAGACAACAACGAAGGAACATGGAGTTGTGGCATCAGGTACCGAATGCGTACCATTATTAAGAGAGTCCTACATTGCTGTTGGCCTGAAAAGCTGTTGCACAAGAAAGAAGCCCGTACTCCACGAGCAGCATTAAAAAGCCAGACTGGAGCTTGCAGGTGATCTCCAGCAGTTTTCAGGAGTGTTTTCTGGTCAGATGAAACAAAAATTTAACTGTGTGGCCATAATGATCAAAAGGAAGAAGCTTTTAACCCAACGACCACCATCCCACACGTGAAGCATGGCGGTGGCAGTATCATGTTGTTGGGGTGATTTTCTGGAAAAGTGGCTGGTGCACTTCAGAAAATAGATGGCAGAGAATGGGAAGAGAATAATTCTTACGCAACATCAAGACATCAGCCAGAAAGTTAAAACTCGGTTGCAACCAAGTCTTCCAGCAAGACAATGATCCTAAGCATACATCCAAAATTGTAACAAAATGGCTTAAAGACAACAATGCAAAAGTATTGGAACAGCCATCACAACGCCCTGACCTGAATCCCATAGAACAGCTGTGGACTGAACTGAAAAACTGTGTTTGAGCAAGGAAGCCCAAACATCTGGCTAAAGTTACACCAGTTCTGTCAAGAGGAAAGGGCACAAATTCCAGCAAAGGATTTTGAGAAGCTTGTGGAAAGCTACCCCAAGCATTTGATTAAAAGGTAATACTAACAAAGTGCATGTAAACTTTCGATCCACTGAAAATCTGATCTAGTAAATAAAAGCTGAAATAAATCTATTATTTTGTCATGACCTCTTATGGAAATGAAATAGATGCCCTAGTAATGACTTAACATAGGAAACGTCTGGTAACATGACTTGTGTGGAGTTTTGAAAAAAAAAGGTTAAGTCTGTCCTGCATCGAGGAGTTGTAAAGCTCTTCGTTTTTATCAGCTCTTGACTGCACACATTCAGATTTCAGGCAAACAGCAGAATTAACATGTGATACCTGAAACTTAATCAGGAGTATTTATGTATTCCACATTTCTTGATTTGTTTTTTTTTGTGCCAACCGCTAACTTTGCCTAAAAACTGGCGGACTGTGACGACTAGCGCACACAAAGCCCAATCACGAGTCAAGGCTAATGAGCTCGTCTGAACTCTGAGCTAATCTGAAATGGAAATTCTTTCATGAGGAAAAAAAACCAAACACGTTTTTTGGATGAAATGTTTCCTTTACCAGAACTGGACTGCTTCCTACTTCCATTCTTCACCAGAAAAGCACTCGTTCACCAACATGAGAGAGAGAGGGAATTAAAGACAACCTCAGGCTGATACACGTCTTGGAAGAGCATTGCTGTAATTAGGCTCTTTAAAGGAGCTGCAGGTTGTGTCTTGTTAAAACTGTGATGATAAAATCAGAGACCATTTTCGACTCTGAAAGTGACTGTTCTGGATTAACTCATGGTGTAGTGTGTGTGTTTTTGGTCAAACCTTAGACCTATCTATGACTCCTCTACTGAAATGAGCACTGCTGCTGATCGATGGACAGTTTCACACTTCCCACACACAAACAAAATGAAATGAAGACTTCAAACTACTGGGATTGTAACACAGAACAGTATCTAACATCTCACATACTTGTACATTTAGGGGCAATTAGGTTTAAAAATGATCCGCTTTGCTTGTTTTTATATATAATTGTCCAACACGGCTATCAGGGGGGGAAAAAAAAAAGAAAGAAAGAAAATTCTGTGTTCTGCTTTTATTTATTCAAATTATTCCTGTATGAATAGAATGGTGGCTTTTTATGTAGACTAAGGTAGTGCAAGAAAACATTACAGCGATTATAACGACTCCGAAACATCAGTTTATGACCAAATAATGTCAAAACTTGTGAAAATTAAGATTCACTCACTTTAAATATTCAAATGCATTTTAATACTAAATTAAATCATTCAAGTACATTCTAAGCATTTTTAATATTTAAATCTTTAATATTAAATCTAAAGCAACTGGTTTTAGTTCCAGCGTTAGTGACTGGTTTTAGTTCCAGCGTTAGTGACTGGTTTTAGTTCCAGCGTTAGTGACTGGTTTTAGTTCAGCGTTAGTGACTGGTTTTAGTTCAGCTCGATAAAGCTACAGGCATGTGAGAGTGTATATGAGCGTGAAATTTGGAAAGGCTCCTGCATTCCTCTCTTCTGCTCGGGAGGGGAGAATATTTGCTCTCTCATTTCCTCACTTTTTTTTATTTGCCTTTATTCCACGCTCATGTTGTCTCCAGAGAAATATGGCTTGCATGGTGTGGGTGTTTTTGCTTCTGTCTGAGGGAGAGACGCCATTTCATATCAAGCTGTATAATTACGTTTTCATTTATTTCCCTCTCACCACGTCTCTGTCTTCACTGTCAGCCCCTTTCATTGATCACATTCATACTTGCCTGTGCATTAAGGCCAGCCGTTGTCTTCAGGTCTTTGACCGAGCGTGTGCGAGCCCCTGTGAGTAAGATATCTGCAATATGACAGAAAAGTATACAGTGATGTAACTTCTTGCCATATCGATATATCGTCTAGCCCTTGGTCCATAAACGTAACTCATGTTGACTGGGTGTGTGTTCTTGGAAGAAAAGAAAATACTAAGAACACAAAAAGCAGCTGAAGGTGTGTGTGCCATCTGTTCTGCAGAAGTGTTGACCTGTGTGTGTGTGTGTGTGTGTGTGTGTGTGTGAGAAAGAGAGAGGGCATGTGCAGGGCTATTATTATGTTAAGCTCCAGGCTCCAAACTCACACCCTTTTACTTAATGGTCAATGGTGAACAGTTCGGAACCCCATCTGGAGCCGAGTTAATGAGAGAACAGGGCTGTGTGTGTGTGTGCGCGTGACTCAGCCAGCACTGCAAGAACAGCACATTTCAGTATGCATGTGTGTGTGTGCACATTAGTGTGTGACTCAATGGAAAAGACCTGAATAAGACGAAGCAGAACTATGGTGTGTGTGTGTGCATACACATAACAGCTGTTTATTAAGGTCTGATTATGATCAATGTGTGTGTGTGTGTGTGAGAGAGAGAGAGAGGGATGACTAAAGCTTGCAGCTTACACTATATATCATGATGAGACACCTTTTTTATATTTGCCATGATTATAATTTTCAAAAAGTCTAAAGAGTAAAAAAAATGTGTAATACATTTCAACAACACTAGATGGCAGCAAAGCAGTTGTTTTTCCATTAGCGTATTGAGACATTTGTATGCTGTGAAGTGCCTTATAGTATATGTAGAAATATGTTCCTGTGTGCTAACCTTTGGTGTGTGTGTGTGTGTGTGTGTGTGTGTGTGTGTGTGTGTGTTTCTTTATGCAGCAGCTGAAAAGTAAGAGTAAGGTGTGTGCCAATGTGTTTTGTGGAGCAGGACGAGAATGTGCTGTGACCGAGAAAGGAGAACCCAGCTGCCTGTGTATTGAGGTGAATGAAACATGGACATAAGAAATACAGAACCCCATACACTTTTACGTCCTGATATACATGCGCACACACACAGACGCTATTTTTTTCTTTATTCATACTAATGTTATCGGTTACAGTTATTTATATTTGGGAATTTTAGTTCCTTAAAATGTTATCTGTATTGGTGACAAAATATTTGTAAGATTACACACCGCTACACTTTGTGAAACTACATTTACTCTGCACACATCACTCACTGAAAAAAAAAAAACCCCACCAATATGTACAGAGGTTTATACAGACAGTTCATCAGAATAAAATACCTGAGTGCATGTGTGTATGTGCGCGTGTGTTTGCTGGTGTGTCTGACTTTTTCAGCAATGTAAACCCCACAAGCGTTCAGTATGTGGCAGTAACGGCAAGACGTACCGCAACCACTGTGAGCTTCACCGTGACGCCTGTCTGACCGGACTCAAGATACAAGTGGCTTATGATGGACACTGTGAAGGTGTGTCGTGTCCTCATAACGATACACTATGAATATGTGACAGTTTTGACCTGGTACGGAAGGTAGATGTAGGCATACCAGGGCTCCAGATGGCGACTAAAATGGTCGCCAATGCGACTAACTTTTTAATTTTGTGACCATGTTTTTTCTGCCAGTGGCCACCGTTACCTACAAACAAAATTTTAAATCAAATTAAATAGAAATTACGATACTTGTTGTGTTTGGCTACTGAACTGTCCTCTCCTCTTGCACCTGCGTCTACCTGCCCTATCGCGTGCACTCCTGTATGGTTTCCAATAAATAAACTCTGCACTCTTGTCCCGCAGGGGTTGAAGCGTCGGCTGTATAGATGAACAGAAACGGGTTTAACGTCACGTTTATCAGGTTAAAAAGTTGGAAGTGTTAACTTTATTGAAGGTGTTTAATTTAGTTTGATGTGGTTTAGTTCGTTGGAATTTGAATTTATCCGTTATATGTAGGCTAGCTAACTG
>JANDJT010000154.1:10866676-10878208 GCA_024331685.1 Stegophilus panzeri | reverse complement strand
TATTTTCTATATTTAATCCGTATGTTAGTATGAGGTCAAGAGTGTGACCACCATTATGAGTAGGTCCGATTACGTTCCGATTGGTGGGGTTGCGGAGAGAACCCGTCACAAGCTTTTATAACTGACTGAAACCGCTGATGTGTTTGTTGATATTTGTTTCTTGTCATATATTCAGAGTGTGCACTGGAGGATGAGACGTATGAGGACGGAGCTGAGACACAGGTGGAGTGTAACCGCTGTGTCTGTGCCTGTGGGAACTGGGTCTGCACCGCTGTGACCTGCGACGGTGAGTGAAAACTCTGATCTGATACCGTCTGCCTTTTGTCGGTCTCCTTCCCTATCACACAACTTAGACGCTCCAACGATTAACTAGAACCACCAAACTTTTGTGTCCTTTTGTGTAAATGTTTGCTTTAGTCTTTACTTCTAGTTTCACCTTTGATGGCATTTTGAAAAATTAGTGATCAAGAAAGTAATTCACTCGGTCTGTAATTTATCTGCTCCTTCTTAATCTCTACTCATGACACGTTATTGATTTCACAGGAGCATTTCACCAAGTGTAATCACTACTGTCAGCAATAGGCTATGTGAATCTTCAGTTTGAGCCGCAAAGAATTCAACCCCAGCCTCTACTACGTTCCCTTTTGTGTATTATTTATTTATACTTACTAATGCCTTTGTGTATCTAGGTTATATTATGGGTAGCCTGTATGAACTGTGTATACCTTTTATGCTAGAAAGATAACTCTTGTCTGTGTCTCTTTGTTTGTAGGTTCAGAGAAGTTACCGGCTTTGGAGGAAGTGGGTGGAGGTGATAAAGAGATGACCGAGGAAGAGTGGAGCCGCAGAGTCGCTGAGCTCAACAAACATCAGGTGACTATAACCAAAGTACATTACATTGATTTCATTACATGTCACTTAAATAGTAGTTTACTATATCATTAAATTTTTTTGTTTAAAATAAGGGATTATTATATTATTTATGCCAGAAGTGTTCTCATGCTTTAGACAACTCATGATCCATATTTATTCATTTTCATTAAAGCAAGTAATTTCTTTCTTTAGGAAACTGTAGAGAAGATGAAAGTGAACACCAAGGAGGTCTAAGTAAAAGCGACGATGCAGAAGAGCAGATTAAAGGACGATGATATTGGACGTGAATAGTCTACCACTCTTGTTCAGTCCACTGTAGTGATATCATTTGTTTGTCCTGCAAAAAAAGTGTGGTTTTACTTTATATTGTTTCATATCATTGTGTTAATTATTCTAAATTTCAGTACACACTGTTTTAATGTTAATCTTTTGAGGAGATCTCATAGAGACCTACTCTGTTTACTATGACTTTTTTTTTATTTTTTTTTTTTAGAAACTATATTTTATACCACCACCTTTGAAATGGTGTTGAGTTTCCTAGCAGTTGGCAAAGTTTGAATGAATGTGTGGTTGTTCTCACAGTACTGATGTATTATCTATATAATCACGGTAATGAATGCTTGGAAAAACAAAAGCAATACAAAATCAGCATGAAACATGTTACACCACTGATAAACAGCACCAAGGCACTTAAGCTCTTCGTCAGACAATTTATTAGATGGCCGGTAATTTTTAACTCCTCACATTAATAAACTACCAAAGGACAGTCTGTACCACACAGGTCAGATTAAACACTTTACACTCAGTTTACAATTAAAGTGATCAAGGTGCCGTAGGAAATTCTTGAGTATTTCCACAACAGGCCCAGTTTTGGGGAACAAATCTGAGAAGAACAGCTTTTATGAAACAGAAGATTAAAAAGATGAACAGGTAAACCCACCTTTTCTATGAGCGGGTCGTCCCTTCTCAGGCTCAAAAGGAATGAAATTCTATTTACATTACTGATTATATGCTATCAATGATTATTCTAAATTATATGCTTATTTACACAGCAGTTGACATCATTGTCTCCATTTTGATGATCCTTTTGATAATATGATCCCATGTGATTCGGTTCTATCAGTTATAGACCTTTTGATCAATATAAGGATATCTATTTAATCTGGTTAAATATATGGATGTACTGATTATGAGAAGTAAAGTAAATCATAAATTAAGACCCCTTCTTCTCTTAAGTAGATGTAAATAGTAAAACATGAGGGGATAATGTGGTGTACTGTTACCACCCAAATCTGATTCTTTCCCCAATGATGATACAGTTGTCTTTGTTCAATAACACATTTGTAAATCAGTTTATTCATTTATTATGTTTAGATTATATGGATCATCC
The DNA here is from genome assembly GCA_024331685.1 of Stegophilus panzeri. NCBI lineage: Eukaryota > Metazoa > Chordata > Actinopteri > Siluriformes > Trichomycteridae > Stegophilus > Stegophilus panzeri. The sequence goes on along the minus strand of JANDJT010000154.1, from coordinate 10,875,945 downwards.
ACCATACAAGTCCCAGTGAAGGTTGTTGCTATTTTATATATAATACAAATGGCATCTATAAATAAAACAGTATATACTGTATGTACATCAGGTACAGGATATACTGCTGAATAAGGAATCCTGAGCATGATTTATTAGATTTTTTGAGGAAATGTGATCTGTTGTTTCAACGTTTGCCTTGAATTAAATAGTATTCATTGACAGTTCTGGTCACTAAGCCTTACTCACACACTTCCTGAAATGTACAACTCATTACATTCTTGGGTATCTCAGTGTAATTTATTCACTTTGTATTCTTGTACACTTTGATACACTGCCCTTGAATTGTTCATTTTAAACAGCCAACATCTGGCATAGCGCCAATAAATCATGTAGTGTATCAAAAATGATGAACTGGCTTGGTGTATTTTGTTTCTGTTTACATTTTAAAAACAGTTAACATTTGCAAAACAGATACACAGACAAAAAAACTGAGTAATACCTTGTAATGCTATTTTTAAACATGATGTAACAATGTTCTATTATTATCATTAATTTCATGCTCTCATTGCCAGTAAATTCACCACAGCGGTGCAAGTTGTAAGTGTTAAATATCCTTACTGGCTGTTGCTCGGCACAATGTGTTATGTCCATCAATGGAAAATGGCAAGCACTAACCAGATATTATTTGGATGGTGGATGAATCTCAGCATAGCAGTGACATAGACATGGTAGTGTGAGTGGTGCTGGTAGAAACACCCCAATGTGTGACTGCTGACCAGAAAACAGTCCACTAAGCAAACATATCCAGTCAGAAACAGGGACAGATGAAGAACAGATAGGGTAGGAATGCTTAATAAAATGGTCAATCAAAATGCACTGTGTTTAAATCGACAGAGACACTGCACTGGCTGATAAACGCATACCAGCACATCAGTGCCACACGTCAGGGTCAGTGCTGAGAATGGACCAGCATTCTGAGAAATTTTCAGCAAACTGAAATAATAACTGGCCAGTGGTTGTCTTATAGTGGCCACTAAGTGTAATATTTTAACATTAAACATATTGTGCATTAGCACAAGTTAACACTTTCTGCTCTTACATCATTTCACACGTGAATAATTTACACGTGGTTTTTAGACACTTAACATGTTACATTTCATGCACTTACAGTATCACTCCCCCAAAGGAATAATTTACTTTCACGTTCATTTTTTTTTTTTACACATGCACGTAGGGCACGCGGTTTTATTTTTAATATGCGATTTTGTCACGTGATTCATTAATTTCCAAAGATTAATTGTTCACATGTAGGGGATGTGATTTTACTTTTCTGCATGGGACTTTCTCAAATTATTCCATTTAGGCTATTTCGAAAGGATAATTTGTCATATGTAGGTTAGAGCATGTTGGGTTTTTTTTTTTTTTTTTTCTTCCACGTGATTTTCTCACGCGATTCATTCATTTTCATATCTTAACTGTGCACATGTAGGGCACGTGATTAGATTTTTCCCACATATAATATTTTTGCATGGTGATAAATGCCATTTAAAATGCCATTTTTTCACACGTATGGCATGTTGTTTTGTTTTTGCGATGTTCTCACGTGATTCATTTATTTCCCATGTTCCTTTTCACCTATTCTTCAGTTTGTGTTGAGTTCACGTGGGGCATAGTGAAAGGCACCGTCACGCGAGCTGACTCTGACCAAAGATCGTGCCCGACGTCACGCGCTGCATAAAAAGTGCCTGAGTGTGCGCTCGAGACTCGTTTACAGACTGTAACCGAGCAGCACATCTGGACAGGTTTCTACTGACCTTCCCGAGCAGAAGCTCGCGTATCGACAAACCGCTACACCTGCCCAGCTGTGATGTTACAGTAGCAGCTGTACAATACACTGTACAAACAGCTGTATTTATTTATTTATTTATTTGCACACGGAGCAATGGAGTCTTTCCCCAGCGTCAGTGAGGGAACCCCGGTTTTAAACCTTTCGGGTCTGCAGCTGGCCGACTTGAACCTGGAACACATCACGGAGCCGCAACGCAAACAGATCCAAGAGCTTCAGCTGACATACAACAGCCTCGCGTTTTTCCCCACATCCCTTTGCATGTTTTCCAACCTGGAATACCTTGACATGAGCAACAACGCGCTCAGTGTTTTCCCCGAGGATATTCTGCAACTCACTCAACTAAAGACACTGGTCGCGAAAAACAACCAGCTGGACGAGGCGTCGTTTCCGAAGCGGTTCGGTTCGATGCCCATCGAGACGCTGAACTTCGGCGGGAACCGATTTCGAGAAATACCGAAACAGTTCCTGGAACTGAGCCGACTGCAGTCTCTGTCCATGGGAGGAAACAGATTAAAAAGCATCCCAGCAGAAATAGACAACCTCACCAGGTGAGGTTTTTTTAAAAAAAAAAAAATAATAAAATCACATTTGTGTCCAGCTTGTGCAAAAGACAACAAGAGCAGACAAAATGATGCATAGGAAAAGGTTTGATTTGTTCATTGGTGCATTTGAATACCAATGAACACATTACTGTATTGACTTTATAGCTGTATAGTTCCTAAAACTCAAGGATTCGGTTCCAAATACCATTATGATTTAAGCCAACATTCATTACATCTTTTATATGTTTGCATAAATTGTAGTCTAATTATTAAACGTCACAGAGCTGTAAGGCGGCATGGTGGTATCTAACTGGGGACCCTGGGGCTGTGAGGCAGAAACGCTATACCGCCATGCCGCCTCACATCTCCAGGGCCCTCAGTTAGATCCTGAGCTTGGATTACTGTCTGCGTGGAGGTTGTGTCCATGTTCTCCCCGTGTCCGCACTGGTTTACTCCCACTGTCCCGAAAACATATTGGTTTCGCTACTCTAAATTTTCCCTAGGTGTGAATATGTGAATTCTGCCGGTAGAATGGAAATCATCTTATCGGACATTTTCAATTAGGATAAACAATTGAATGACTGTATCGCCACAAGTCTGTTATAAGATTAGTCAGGGCACTGTTGGGTTCCTGTGTGTAGAGTATCGTGACTCTGTTTAGCTGCTGATGAGTAGGACAATGGGAAAGGGGAGGAGTGTGAGCCCCATGTTGATTTGTTGATTTGACAAAAACCCCCACTGGATTTTTCCAGTATCTCATTTCTATGAGCGGTAAGCCGTACTCATCAAGATTAAAACAAAAAAGGCTTGGAATATTTCATTTTATGTGTAATGAATCTAGAATATATGAAAGTTCAACTTTTTGAATTAAATTATGGATCAAAATGAACTTTTCCACGATATTACAATTTTTAAAGATGCACCTGTAATCGAAGTCTAAAGTTTGTGCTTATAAGTGAAAAAAAACCCCAAAAACAAAGCAGTGCTACTCTATGTGAGTAACTCTACAGTGTGTAATGTGTTTGATATTTTCTGTCTGGTTGTACATCTGATGACTGTACTCCTGTTCTTCATGCTTTGTGCTGAATCATTTGAAGGCTAGAGATGTTGTATCTGGGAGGGAATCTGATCTCTTTCATTCCTCCTGAACTGGCTAACCTGCGCTGCCTCAGGTACCTGGTGCTGTGTGACAATTGCATCCAGAGTGTTCCACCTCAGCTAAAAAGGTTACTATATATATACTGTATTATCTATATGTATGCATCCATATTTAAATATACAGTTTATAAGAACATCTGGTTATAAATTTGTTTAGAATGGTTCAACAAGAAGAATCCACATTCATACGAACCCACAAACCTTTGTCGGAAAAAAAAAACATGATTGAATGCAGTTTTAAATTTTCCTAATTTAGTGTAATTTTCATCAAGCCTTACATCTCCACAATGGTTTTACGTATCATCTGGCAGCATTTCCATGTTTCATTGCTTGAACCAAAATTCAGTGGTGGAGAACAAACACCTATGCCATATATGTTATAATGTAATGAGGAGAAAATCTAGATGTTTAGACATCAAAACAAACTGTTATAGCTGTAAATGTGTACTACATTTCCCTAATTCCTGGTTTCTTCCTCCTGTTCGGTATAGCTATATGAGGAAGTGGTATAAAAATAATGCACACTCTTGTCAGAAATCGCCAGGAATCATATAATTTAATGCTGCCTCCAAGTCAAGTATTATACACAAACCAAATTTAGACATACTTCTTAGCTTTAACTTATGTGTTACCTGTTCAAATGTTATTTCATTTCCGTCTGTCCCCCAGGCTGCACTCCTTGCTGTCTCTCAGTCTCCATAATAACCTCCTGACATTTCTACCACGTGAGATCCTCAATCTCGTGCACCTACAGGAGCTCAGTCTCCGCGGTAACCCTCTTGTAGTGCGCTTCATCAAGGACATGACCAATGACCCCCCGTCCTTGCTTGAGTTGGCAGGACGGACCATTAAATCCCGGAACCTTCCGTACGTTGTGAGTGACCTCCCAGCCAACCTGTGCCGCTACCTGGACTCGGCCAGCAAGTGTCCCAACCCCAAATGTGAGGGTAAGAGACAGAAGGAAGGAGGACAGAGTAAAGGGCTGATGTGCTTATGAGCATATGGCTGCTTTTATGACCCTGAACCTAAACAGCAAAGTAGACAAAAAACTCCTGATTATTATGACTCTAACTAGTTTTTTTTGAATCTGCAACACTACCATTTTAATGCACTATCCTAAGCATTCTTTGGTTTTTCCCTGTGCAGGAAACTTTAACAATTCTATGTACAATCCCAATTCCAAAAAAGTTGGGACAGTATGGGAAATGCTAATAAAAATGTACTTTGATTTGAAATTAAACGAAAAAATGTATAAAGACAAGCTATTTGATGTTTTACCTAATCAACTGCATAGTTTTTTGAAGGTAAATGTTTATTTTGAAATTGATGCATGCAGCACGTTCCAAAAAAGTTGGTACGGGGCAATTTAGGACTGATAGCGATGTGACAAGTTGAAATAAGAAGGTGAAGTGAAACAGGTGAGGCAATGAGGGTGTGAGGGTTTGCCAGTGCCCATGGCATGGGTAACTTGCACGTCTGTGAGGGCATCATTACTGCAGAAAGATATGTACACATTTTGGAGGAACATATGCTTCCATCCAGAGCAGGACAACGCCAAACCACACTCTGCCCGGATTACAAGCGCATGGTTGCGTAAGCAGAGAGTGCGGGTGCTAGCATGGCCTGCCTGCAGTCCTGACCTGTCTCTCATTGAGAATGTGTGGTGCATTATGAAGCGCAAAATAAGGCAATGAAGGCCCTGTACAGTTGTGCAGCTGAAGAAATGCATAATGAATGAATGGGGGAAAATTCCGCTGGATAAACTTAACCAATTGGTGTCTTTACTCAGCGCCCAAATGCTTAATAAGTGTTATTAAAAGAAAAGGTGATGCTACACAGTGATAAACAGTCGACTGTCCCAACTTAAGTAAAACATCAAATAATGTGTTAATGTGTTTTCAATATAGTATAGGGTGAACTGAATTTTCAAATGTCACTTTTTTTTTTTTTTTTTTTTTTGCATTTTCCATACTTTTTTGGAATTGGGGTTGTAGAACCTATTTCCCTTTCAGAAAAGGTTCCAAGTAGAATCTCTTGAACCAACCGAAGAACCCTTCAGGAACCCTACAGATTGTAGTGTAAGGCATTTAGTGACACAATTTACCCAGTCAGTGAATAAACACACCACATATTGAGCACATGTGGTAAACAGCCAATGCGTGCTCAAGAATAAACCCTCAACAAAAAAAGTTTCTATATAAACAAGTGCAGAATCAACGACTACAGCAAGTTGTTCACATGATTAAAAGTCACGTGATAATCTTTGAAACGGCATCATTATTATAAATCTAGAAACAATTTAAAACTGATTGTATGTCATTTTGCCAATTGTAATTCACCATAAGACATTTAAATGGTCGAGATGCAGGTATTTAGCCATAACGGTTAACTAATTCACTTAATTGTAGTTGTGGCCTGAATACCAAATTCCTCCTTCACTAGCTGTATAACTGAACTAGAGTGGTACTGTGATTACAGACAGTGAATTCTGAGGGATAGTTTTTAATGTGAAATCTATTAGGATACTGGCCTTCAATATCTTCCATTCACTGCTAGCCATGTTAGAGTTGACACAGCAGGTGGACATGAAGCATTAAGAACATTACAAATGTCTCCTCAGTGCATCTTCTTCTTCCACAGGTGTATACTTTGACTCACGAGTGCGCCACATCAAGTTTGTCGACTTCTGTGGAAAGTTCCGCCTGCCCCTCATGCAGTACCTCTGCTCTCCTGATTGTAGCTCTCCCTGCAGCTCCAACCCACAGAGCGACGCCGAATCAGCGGACGAGAATAGAGTGCCGGCAGACAGGATGCAGAGAGTGCTGCTGGGATAGCACAGTCTTAAAGAATATTTTTTGTAAGGGGACAAAAATAGTTCTGGATCATTGTTGAATAATTAACACTGTGAGCATGTCCAAGGACGTCCATGACTGGACTTAAAGTGGCCCGTTCAATGACGTGATCTACTATTGGTCAGTCCAAGTCTGCTTGATTTGACCCCTAAATATGTGTATTTCTTCTTGGTCTGTATTACATTTGATGGCTTGTTTATGACCACAATAGTCATCTTGTCTACGTCTTTGATTTCAACATCCCGTTAATGGTGGCAAAGACATCTTTTTCACATCTTATGAACAAACATTTTTGTGCTTATTAAGTTACACTGTCAGTGCTCTTGGAAATCCTGAAAACAGCACTTGTCCAATACAAGTGCATTCCGCTCTCTACTGGAAGGACACAGGTCAACTTTCTGAGCAAAGAACTCAAGATAAGGGTCATCTGTAAACTGCATTGGATAAACACAAGTCACTGATAAACTATATGGTCAAAAGTGTGTGGACACCTGTCCATCACACCTATATGTTCCCATTTCAAATCTATGGGCTTTAAAACATAGTTCGTCCACCTTTTGCTGTTATAACAACCTCCACTCTTCTGGGAAGGCTTTCCACTAGATATTATAACATGGCTGTGGGGATTTGTGCTCATTTAGCCGCTAGAGCATTAGTGACGTCAGGCATTGATGTTGGGTGAGGAGGCCTGGGGTGCAGTCGGTGTTCTAGTTCATCCCAGTGGTGATCAGTGGGGTTGAGGTCAGGGCTCTGTCCAGGACACTCGAGTTCTTCCAGTACAACCTTGGCAAACCATGTCTTCATGGAGCTCGCTTTGTGCACAGGGGTGTTGTGATGATGAAACAGGTTTGGGCCCTTTAGTTTCAGTGACGGTAAATCTTAATGCTACAGCATACAGTGATATTCTAGACAATTGTGTGATTCAAACTTTGTGGGAAGACCCTCATATGGGTGTGATGGTCAGGTTTCCACAAATGTTTGGCCATATAATGTAATTTATCTGTAATTGAAGTATTTTTAGCTTAGCATCAATAGATATAGATCAATGCAATGTAAATGTCGAGTTGTTGTTTATGAGGGTACAAGAGTGAGAAAGACTCCAGTAAAAGAAAGATATATTAAATGGTTTGGAATGTAAGGGGTTGATGATTGATCATTGACTATGTAGAAATTGAGTACCTTTCTCCACATTGTGTGCTTTTTGCTTATCCTGAATTCTTAATTCTTGATTCTGATTGGTCAAAAGGTGAAGATTAAGTTTCTTTTACAGTTGTGTTGGCTGCTAGGCTTAAATTAATGTGGTCCTTCTAATATAGTATTATTGTTTCTATAACAACAACTTACATGGATGTGCCCCAACATGAAAAACCCCACCATGTAATCATTGGTATGGTGAAGTTTTCTTGAGTAGATGTTTATTTAGCATTTTGGGTAGTGTCTCCAGTGTGAGTAAGTTTTCTGACATGGGAAAGGCCACAGGACGGAGGAGTTGGAAAATTTGGAACACTGTGAGAAGTAGCGTTACTGGAAAATAATCAACATTGCTGTAGTAACAGTGAACCACATCACTGTCAAGTTTTATTCCTACTTTAGTGCATTTCAAAGTATTTACCTGGTTTTCTTAGATGCAATAATAGCCAGTGCGTCTCCAGAGAAGCAGAGTTACAGTGACTGTGGGTTAAACTGTAACTTCATGCTTAAACAGTGTAACAGATATTATCATAACATTAAACATAACAGTTATCAGGAGTAAATCCCATTTTGTACATGGACAATGTAATGAACTCTTATGTGCAAATTTGCAAGACTGGTGTTTGTAGACTATAACTCACACACTGAGGTCAGAAGTCTGTGTGTTTTTTTATTTTTCCATTTACACAGTTGCTGCCAACAAAAGTCTGTACAAGGGTCATACACCTTGTTGACTCATCAGATAAACTGACTACCATTGGCATATCTGCTGACGAAAATAAACGATCCAAAGCCAAACGCACCAACCAGGTAGCATTGGTGATGATGTATTACAATTACAAACCCAGTAACTAATGCTAACACTGATCAGATGTGTGTTTTAGCAACACTGCTGTTATCCTCCAGACTTGCATGTTATTACAGTCTTAAACCTGGCAGGCAAGTTGAAGAAATACCTGCGTGGGAACTTTACGTAGCACTTTCTTGCACATATAGCAATGTAAGCTTGTTCTGTAGAACTTGTTACTAAATATTCCAATGGAAATTTGTGGAGAAGAGACACAGAAAGAGAGAATTACACAGAAATTGGTCTCTATGGAGACCCAAATGTGAACCTGAGAATCAGGATCCTCTGCTTTTATGCTTTTGATAACATATCAGAACTGAACTCATTTCAGTGTAATGACCGGCTTTATCTCTCAGCCTCAATACAATGATCTGAACATGATAACTGTGATAATACATTGGTAATAAAGCAGAGATCCTCAACTCAGTGACCTCCTCTCAGTTATTAATTTGTGTGTGTGTGTTGTGTATGTTGGATAACATCATCAGATTATGACATCACATCATCTCCTGCCATCGCCTGGTGTGTGTGTGTGTGTGTGTGTGTGTGTGTGTGTGTGTGTGTGTGTGCATTAAAACATATTTTTGCAGCACATCACATTTCTCCTACACCTTCTGATATACTGAGGTTGTCTGTGGTGTGTAAAGATGGGAGAATTTGCAGGCTCATATATTTAATAATAATAATAATAATAATAATAATAATAATCATAAAAATTGGACAAGAGTGAATCATGTGCTTATAAAATTATATATATATATATATTAGTCTTTATTTAATTTTTTTTTTTCAATTACATGTTCAAATTGTGAGGGTTGAACGTTCTGTAAAATTTTAAACTGAGGTTT
>JANDJT010000154.1:10818397-10845506 GCA_024331685.1 Stegophilus panzeri | reverse complement strand
TATATACACACAGACACACACACACACACACACACATATATATATATATATATATATATATATATATATATACACATACATGATTCACATATATATTATGGTTCTGTAGACTGATTTGGAGCCCTTATTTGTTTGAGTGGCTGTTTGGTACTTGTGAAGTCAAAGGTAAAAATCCCACTGGAGATATTTCATTTTTTATACCATCAGCAGAACTAGTTGCTATTGGATTGGAAAATCAGGGATAGCTGTTTAATTCCGATACTGAAAGGTTGGAAGGAGGAAGCGTATGCTGAATCAACACTTTTACATCTCTTCAGGAAATGCAGTGTGCTACTTCCTGTGCCAGGAGTGTGTTATGTTTGTGAGTCTCTGTGAATGTGGTAAAGGGGGCCAAGCAGAGGTCGTTTATAAAGTGGAAATGACCACAAAAAAGGCCAGTGTGTGTGGAGATGTTTGTCCAATGATAAGACAAAGGGTCTTCTGGCCATACTCTTCCCACAGAAGTTAAAAGACCATTCCATAAGCGTGACATCATTCTCAGCAGACTTTTTGCTGTTATGTTCAGCACAGGGACTGAAGGAACTCTCTTTAATCTTTGTTACTTCTTTAATCTAGATACAACCAAATTATTGATGATTAGTAAGATAATGACTTCCTGCAAAGGCCCCTTCTCAGGATGTCATTAGCAACGGCCCTGGCTTCTGAAAGCTAACAGCGAAGACACATTTTACAAGAACAGTAAACAGTATGACACTCTACTGTCTAAATCACACATCGAGTTGTTTGCTTGTTCTCACAAGCAACTGCACAAGGCATCCCATTAAACATTTAGGAAAAGGGTTCCTAATGGGTTCTTTGGATGGTTAATGGTTCTAGCTTTATTCTGTGGACTTTTTAAAGAGAGAAACTTGTTTTTGGATGGTACTACACTGAAACTTTAGGAGTTCCCCTCAAGGGACAAAGCAAGAAGCCCTTTAGGGTGCTAGATTGAATCTTTTTTCCAAGTGTTTATTTCATCATAATGCCCAACCTTTTAACTTGGTTTATTATTATGATCTTTTACTTAATAAAATGAATCAAAACCGATCCTGGGCTAAGGTTCCTTTCTGCGTCTCCCCCTGTCTGTACGGGTTTCTTCCATGTTCACCAGTTTCCTCCCACCTCCAAAAAACATACCAGTAAGTGGATTATCTACTCTAAAAAAGGTATGAATGTGTGTGTGCTTGGTGCCCTGTGATGAATTTGCTTCTCATATATCTTTTTTTTGCAGCCTGTGTTCCCAGGATAAAGTTTTCCTATCCCGGAAAAATTCGAACACAGGTTTCCTCTGGGTTTCCCCAGTGTCCTCCCACCTCCAAAAAACTTGCCAGTAGGGGCATTAGCTACTCTAAATTGCCCATAGGTATGAATGTGTGTGTGCTTGATGCCCTGTGATGAACTGGCATCCTATCCATGTGTGTATTCCTGCCTTTCGCCCAGTGTTCCTGAGGTCTGACTCCAGATCCACGGCAACCCTGACCAGGATAATAAGATTACTGAAGATGAATGAATGCATGTTTGTCAGTACTTGTCTAATTTGGCAATATTTTAACTGAAAAGGAACCTCAGCCGAATTGTATTTGGCAGACACTTTAGCAACATCATTGATGCGCTCGAAATGACAATTGGATAAACACTGGTTAAATATTGGAATATATCGTTTATCGTTTATAAATTGTTTATCGTTTATCGATTATCAGCCCATACCTATGTGACATATACTAGAGAAGAACATCAGCTCTGTGTGTAGCATGGTTTAAATTCAAGGGGAGAAAAAACCACACAGATACCAAAACCATGTTCTCTATATTCCATGATATATTCTTCCAAGCCAGAGTATATATATATTTAGAACACATTTGACTCTCGGAAACATCAGCGGTTCTGGAATGATTTTATACCCATATGTTGGGAGACTTTCTCTTGTCTTTGCATGACTGATCTCCGATATTCTCCTATATTATTATCCTATAATAAAGGTTTTGTGGGTGGTGAAATGTTCGAGTTGAAAACGTGGAAGACGGGTAGAATTTTTTTTTTATATGAGCCTTTAAATAGATGTCTTTAGGCGGGGTTCAGAGCTTTTAGTGGTGAGGCCTGCTGCTTTTCAGCCACTCCAAACCTGCTAAAGTGCTTCTCCACTCATTGTGCGAGACAAATCTGAAGGACGGAGGTCTGCTGACTGTATAGTAAGTTTCTTATTTCTTATTTTCACAGAACACAAGTGTGTGTAAATTTGTGTATAATGTGTAGCTCAGATTGCTTTGAAATTTAGTCAATCTGAGGAAGCTTTTGTCCCAGTCTGAAAGTGGAGCACATCTGAGCTGGACATCAGTCAATCATTATGTTTTATAATCCTTTAATATGGAAATTATATTCTAGTGATAGATATACAATGGAATACCAGTAATGAATATACAGCACCCTTCATATTTGCCCATATTTCCTGCTAATGTGATCCAGAAAAGCTTTGACTGAATGAGACTTCTGTCTCCTGCAACTGCTCCTAATTGGAAGTCGTTTCTAGGAGTTTTGAGAGAGCTTGTAATCACTTCTTTCCTAAATGTTGTCTATTGTGATCTGTAGAATCCCTAATATCTTGTTGTAATTTCTGTCAGAACATGTGACATTTGTTTTGACACATTTTTTTTCCCTTTCTGGCAATTTTCACAAGCTCATTGGGTTGTTACCATGTAAAAACATTGATATTTATTATTGTTGGAAACATTTGAAGGGAATTAATTCTTGAATCCAGCAAGCTTCTGAGAACAAAAGGAGTTTGAAGAATTCAGAAATAGCTCTTTTTGGTTTTGGTTCCTTTGTTTCCTGGACAGATTAAATCTACATTTTTAAACAAATTACACTTCACATTAGGATTACTGATTAAGAATATACTTAAATCTCTGCCTTCCTCACTGAATCACACAAAGACTTCACAGGACAACTGAAGCATAAGAAAAGAAAACAGTAGTTGTTAAGTTAACATAACTTTTCACAACTGTGTAGCTTGTGTGGATTTAGAGGTATTTGCATTTGTATTTGTTCTGCGTATATAACATTGCAGATTGCAGACAGTAACGGCTGACATCTTCCTTCGTGATCGGTGTATTAAAGTCCTTTCAAGTCCTTGGTTTTGTACAGAATTTTCCAAATTCAAAAGAACCTCTGTTGACGAATCATGCTCATGTAGGGTCTGCAGTGTAAAACATGTATGGTGAATGGGAGGACATTGAGTAAAGAGAACGATAGCTTTTCAAATCAGGACAAATGCCAGAATTTCTACAGAATAATGAAGACACAGGAGTAAGAATTAAATATGGGAAAGAAAGATAATTTCATCTAAGCCATGGAGGTCCATTAAAACTTTTTTCATTAATTCAAGGAAAGAATTTTGCGTCATATCAAACTCAAGTGTTACAAAGTTTCCTTAAGTGCTCTCACTTGCCTTTTTCAAGAGATTAAGAAATTTCACTTTTCTTAAAGATTCATTTACTATGCTATCATACTTTTCATTATTTTTGATTTATGGACAGACTTGCCATTTCTCAGATTAAGGCTTTGTTATCATAGTTGGACTTTAGATCTCTTTGGCTATGTCATGATTGTGTGCTTGACTCTCATGGCTTTGCATGACTCATTAAAAAGAAGTTTGTTGGGAATCACAGGTTTGTTGGCTCTGTTTTTATTCAGAATGTTTATTTAACCAAGAATCATTCTCGGCCACAAATAAACAGCATAGATATTATTACACAGAGTTTTTCAAATTAGCAAACGTCAACACTGCATTTTCTTTTTTTACATTTTGGACTCAAGTTCAATTTGTATTGAGACTTGTTTAAATAAGAGTTACTATTAGTAAAAAAATACATTATGAATAGAAAATCAAGTAGAGAATACAGTATTTTTTGTTTAGGGCTGAGTTTCCCAAAAGCATGGCAAAGTTAAGATCTGAGAGAGAGAGAGTGTTCAATATGACGCTCGCACTACCATTTAGGGATGATCTTTGTGCCATGATGCTTTTGGGAAATTCGGCCTAGATCGACACATCTCATAAGTTAGTTCTTCTTTTGCTGAAAGAGTTTAGTGTGTGTAGTGCTGCATGACTGTGTATGATCTGTGACTCAGACCATGATATGACCGCTGATTATTTATGGCCTGGTGTCTGAAAAAAGACAATGCTAATTGTTAAGTGTAGCCAGATACATAGGACTGCCATGTCACGGCAAACCAGTGACTAAATTTCCCATACTGCACTGTGGCCTACAAACTTGGCCGCCATGGACTGCAATTCCCAGAAACACTCACATTCATTCTAATCACACACACCTGCATCAAATTCACAGCACTCACAACCACAGAATAAAGAGACTGTTTGAACACAGTGACTTTGTGAAGTATTGGGTGTTATCACCATACCAAGTGTTTGTACCCTGTTCCTCGTTTTGTTTCATGTTCTTTGATCTTGTTTCTTGTTTCTCGTTCTTGATTCTTGCCTTGCCTAGTTTATACCTGTTTGCTGATCGCCTGACTCATTGCCTGTTTTTGACCATGATATTGTCTCATGGATTTGTCTGCGTGCCTCTCTTTATTAAAAGCTATTATCTGCAATTGCCTCCGTCCTAATCTCCATTACGTTAAATACTTGACCAGGACAGGGTTGTCTAGGTGTCCCATCCAATGTTTAAATGCAGGTATGTGTTTGGCATGTAGAAATTAAAAGATGGGTTTCGGTTATTTAAGTGACATATATTTGACAGCAATGATTGCTCATGAGAAGTCATTTTTTTTCATTCTTGCAAATTTACCAAATATATTTTTACACTGACTGACAGTAAGTCCTGAACTAAACAAAAAGTGTAAATAGCTCTGGAAAATGGGGGATGAATCCTATTTTATAAAATATTGTGTTTGGACACAGGGGCAGAAACTTACAATCCACTACAGACCATTTCAGAGCCTGGACAACCAGAACAAAAACAGCAAGCCAACTACAGCTTTGAAAATCTGCAATCTGTGAGTGATATAGAAACACTGACAACCTTGGAACCTGCTTACACTTTTTCCAGTCCAGAAATTAGCTCCGTCCTTTCATGCACTGCAGACAGTTTGGAAATGGCAATCAGCCTACAACTCATGTCTTTGGACTGGGAGAGGAGACCAGAGTACCCGGAGGAAACCCCTGAAGCATGGGGAGAGCACACACTGGATGGAGGTGGGATTCAAACCTCCAACCCTGGAGGTGCAAGACAAACGGGCTAACCTCTAAGCTTCCATGCCCCCGATCTGTTCAACTCTTTCTTTAAAATGCAATACATATAAACCAGTTTTAATAAATGGACCATGTAGGGGTGGATTAAGTGCAAGGCTTGTCAGTTTGGGTGCTGTACTTTTGAAATCCTGCCACTTGTTGCAGCTTTAAACGATCTGGGCGAGAACCTGTAAAGTGAATGTTACACGTCCACGCAGGATCAGGTTTTAGCTTGTCTCTGAGCACCATTCTATTTCTGCTATACTCTGAGGGCCAGTTGGGTTGTGCTTGATATTTTCAGCATTGAAGCTATTGCTGTTTTTCCCCTCTAGAGGAGGGCCTGCTAAGAGAAAGGCCCGGTCAGCAAATGAGCGGAGAGAAATGTCCATTGAGTCGAACTTTTATTCACATTCGTACCTGCCCACAGATCAAGGTTGCTCTCCACTATGTAATTAAGTGTTATAGTCAGGGAGGGAAGGGCCGCATGAGCTGGCCTGCATGCCAGTCAGGACGAGGAGCTTTATTTAAAGTGTGCGGTCAAACACCCACACACCCACAAGTTTGTCATTTTTCACTTTTATTTTTATTTTTTATGTGCATGCAGTATTCTATGTAAAAGTAGAGTGATGCTATACTTACTCAAAAACAGATTCTCTCTGTTTCTCTCTCAATCACACACATACACACTCATTGAGCTTCGGGGAGGTAGCGGGACATCTCCTGTTGCTGGCTGCAGGCCTGTGTGATAAGCTGGTATCTATTTAGATAGCTGTACACACACACATGGCAGAGTGGCATGAACGGTATGTAAGATTACCAATAGCATAGTGAAGGCCTTTTCCCAGAGTCAGATTTAGAGTGGACACAACATACGCTACAACCCATCAAAAGAGTAACTATCAACAGCAACACATCTAAATCAATCTCTCTCTCTCTCTCTCTCTCTCTCTCTCTCTCTCTCTCTCTCTCTCATAGCACTGCTGTGTCCTAGTTTCACTGCTCTAAGTGACATCAGCTGTAGTAGGCTATACCAGTGTTATAGGTGTGACATATGAACTCATGTTGACCTGCAAATTGCTCACTGCCCGTACAAGATTAATATCAGAACAACACAGTGCGACACATATTTCTGGTCATGTGAGTTTACAGGGACAAGACAGACCAGTATTCAAAAGTAATATATTAATTTTTATGTTAAATGTGTTCAGCAGTTTATCCGTGATGTGGATGTGAGTATTTTGGGGGGACTTCACATTTTCAACACTGAATTTTAAAGACTTAACAGAGAACATCATGGAAAACTATTTGTTTTGTACATCAATGAGGAAACTAGTGTTGCTATTGCAAGACTTTATGGTTCAAGGCTGTATGAAGCCACTGAAATAAAAAATAAGAATACATTAAGAATTATCAAAGGCAAATATATAATATAATAAGTTGTAATATAAAAACATTTTTGTATTTCTGCGCTAAGATTGACAGTGACATGGAATATTGCCATACTAACATTGACTGGTGTTTGAATGGTACAGAATGGTGGGTGTTTATGAATATGACTGTCAAATCTTCTCAGAAATCCTGTCAGATCGGTTCATGTTAGTTAGCCAGTCAACATTAGCAGTGAAGATTAGAATAATTTAGGAACATGAATTAAAATCCTCTCATAAATCCTGTCAGATTAGTTCATGTTGCTAGCTAGCCAAAATTAGCAGTGAAGATTAGAATCATTTAGGGATATAACCCTTATTATTTAAAAATTCTGTCATATTAGCTAGCCAGCTAGTGTTAACAGTGGCACCATGGATATAACATGAATAGCCTCTCAGAAATCCTGTCAAGTTAGTTCATGTTAACTAGCCAGCTAACAGTAGCAGTGGAAATTATACACTTAGATTATATACAGCATTTAGCCAATGCCCTTATCCAGAGCACTTTACAGAAGTGCTTTATAGTCTCTATCAAAAAACATGTCCTCATGCAAGTTCACTAGGTTAGGGACTAAGAATGTAACTATAAATATATTCTCTGAAATCCTGTCAGGTTATTTCAGGTTAGCTAGCCAGCTAAGCGTTAACAGTGGACATCATGAATATTAATGACTACAACTTTCTCTCAGAATTCTCTCAGAAATCCTGTCAAATTAGTTCAGATTAGCTAGCCAGTTAGCATTAGTAGGGAAGATTATGAATATTGATGGATATTATGTAAAAAATCATATTTTTATAAATAATATCAGGTTAGTGCAAGAGTACAAGCTAGCCTATAATAATCTACGAAAACAGATTCCAAAGACTTCCTTTTTCCTTCTTGAAGACTTCCATAAATGGACTAGATAGCACACATAGCGACATAACCTACTTTTTTGGGGCACTGTTTAGCTGGGGAACACACGACTAGCTACAGTGAGAACCTTTCGAAAGCTATAAAAAGCAGAATATGCGTTACCAGTGATCAACATTGACGTTCTTGAGGTGTAATTGTGGACGTATTTGTGTGTGTGGTACCTGGGAAGGAGACCGTATTAAACACAGCCTTTAGTCTATATAATTATTTCATAATTTATTCCATAGAGCTTTCCCAGTGATTGCATTTGTAGGCAATCAGAAGCCTTGTGACATTCAAAGATGCATAAACATGTTAGTTTTTCATCTGTAGTGTGTTTATCACTGAAGAAAAAACACTGATCATTGCTTCTCTATGTGTGTTGACCACAGAAAATAATAGCAGCTGTGGAGGCTTTTAGCAGCTTGCCAGTGCTGGAGAAACTGCTGGTGCCCTTCCAGAAAAAACAATACTTACACACTCGCCTGTCAAATCACCATCTCTCTCACTCTCTCTCTCTCTCTCTCTCTCTCTCTCTCTCTCTCTCTCTCTCACTCACTCACACACACTCACACACACACACACACACACACACACACACACACACACACACACATAAAGATACATACTCTGCTTGTCTTTGTCTCTGCTCCACCTGCATCTCTTGCATCATGTTTGCTAATTTAACATCATTGTCAGGTACATGGCAGCTACTGAATGTAGGCACTGACAGTCCTTTACTAATGCACCTGCTTCCCAAGTGCAGTGTAGTTTTGGACACTCATTTAGCATATTTCAGTGGTTGATCAGCTGTTTTTTTTTTTAAAACCACAAAATACACCAATATAAGAAAATATAAATTCACACTTTAACTCTCTTGCACCATTCATTGCTGACACTTGATTAAGCACCTGAATGGTTTTTAGCAGTCTTTGCCTGTTATGGGATGCATTACCATAAAAATAATTCAAAGGTTTGGGAGAAAAACTACTCATGAAACTTCACTTCCCTCCTGGCTTACTTCCAGTATATTTCCAAATTTCTCATGACACAATTTTTCGCACCATCTTCACATCTCTTTCCTACTCTTCAACCACTCATCCACTGACTTCTCCAACACTAAGCAAAAGCCACCCATAACTTACATGATTTCAGAACCCCTGCGTTCACAGCACCTCAGCTGCTCTCCATACCACTATCAGCTGCAGGTATGGTCTGCATTCACATAATATTATAGAACTAAGGTGGTTTTTGTGTTTTATGAGCTATATCATCCTGCTTCTTAGTAAGAGTTGATTGAGTTATCTGCTTAGTGTGTGTTATTCACTGCTCTATTGTATATATGCATATAGTACACCCCATGGAAATTTTTGGCTTTATTTGACATATTTGGACAAGCAAACATTTCATCCTTTTGGAAACAGTGGCTATTAATAAAGTTGATACACTCTATCAAATGACACATAACATCGACATTTTGTAGTAATTTTCACAATTTAAATTAACAAAAAAAGTAAGTACACCCCTACATTTATCATACCTTCAAATCCATAAAATTTTAATCCGGTGTTCAAGATTGGGTGCCAGTGATTAGAACCTGCTTAGGGAGTGCAGGTGGAACCTGTCTTATTTATACCCCTCTCATATTCTATTGTCTGGTGTTCCATTTGTTATTGAGGTGTGTGCTGTCATCATGCCAAGATCTAAAGAGTTCTGTAAGGCCTTCAGAAAAAGGTTGTGGATACCTATGAGTCTGGCAAGGGATTTTAAACGATCTCCAAATTCCAGCAACGATTGTGAAAATTTATGAATATAACCTAAGTATCCTCTGAGGAATCTTGTCAGATTAGCTCATGTTAGCTAGCCAACTAGTATTATCAGTTGGAATAATTTATGAATTTAACAAAAATCCTCGCAGCAAACCTGTCAGAAATCCTGTCCCAAGAGTTATATTTCCATTTAGGTCTGTTGTGATTATGAGGATTTGAAAAAAAGTGAACAAAATGTGTTACAGCATCAGCATGTGTTTTAACCACTTCCTGTGTACAGCTCATAAGTAATAAAGGCCAGCTTTTATAAAATGTAATTTAACCCAAACCATGCACCATTTTGAGTAATATTTCATGGTTTGTATCACATTTAAACGCCACAGAAGGCTAAACTCTACACATACCAGTTTTAGTTCAAAGTAATGAATATTAATGTCATTGCTAAACAGTCCTAAATAAGGGAAAGCTTCTGAATTGCTCTCAGTATTATAAGATCAAAAGAAACCGCCCCTGCTCATTGTGTAGAAGCTCAATTACATGCCGAGTGAAGTGGGGTGAACATGCAGCAGTTAATTAAACCCTCCAGAGGGGAATTTCGAAAAGCGTGAACGCCTTTACTGTTTTCTTCTGCAGTCCCAGCCCTCTTTTACACCCAGCAGTAGATGATCTCATGTGTGAAGCTTCGTGGCCTTAAGGCTTATTTAGCTTCTGAGAACAATGCACTGTTGGATAGGGCCCTGGTTTGGAAAAGGCCCCCATCTTACCACCACAGATTACTTCAACGGCATTGTATGTTGAATTTTATGAGCGAGTCTTAGGGTCGTAGAAATAGGAAGCACTGATGCTGCATTAGTTGCATTTGCTAACTATGTAATATGTAATAAACATGCCACTTTAGATATTTTGTGATTACAGTGAAAGTCTAAGGAGAAATGAATGCAGATACAAGCTGAATTTCTGAAAATTTGCTCTTGTTGCAGATGTTATAGACATGTTATAGACATTTTATATATAATCTCATAGAACAGATAACCAATCAAATTTACACCAAATCTGTTATTTTATACATTTGCAGCTTGCAAAGTATTTGTACAGAAATATGTTTCATTACACCAACATTTGTAGCCAGAATAGACCCCGATACACTGATTATTTACTGTTTTACTGTCTTGTATGTTGCTTTTAATTACACTGTGCTCTAATTAGGTTTACAGCTGGCCCCCAATGTTCCCATAGATGCTTTACGTATGGGCACCGGTTGTGACCACCACAAGATTACTTCTGATTAATGAGGATATTGATTTATTCACATTGTGGGGAGAATGATAGCATGAAGTCGCATATTTCACTATGGTTATGTCGAAGTAGGTTTGCAATAGCGGTGCATATGTAGGGCAGAGTGATATGATGATTGTATTGATAATGTATTCTCACCAACAGCTTGTACAGTGTGTAATCATTCAGTACGTTTACATGGACAACAATAATCCAATATTAACCTGATTAAAACAATACTCTGATTAAGAAACTAGCATGTAAACAGCAATTTTTTATTACCTTAATCCGACTAAAGTCATACTCGAAGTAAACACAAATGGAATTAAGACGTGGAGTATTCCTATTTTAGTCGCATTATTGATGTGCATTACAGACATGTAAACACCTTAATCACACTATTAACATCGTGTGGGAGTTTTCAGCACATTTTGCGACAGGACACGTACACACACAGCAGTGCTCGACCGTTTGATGGCAAACCGGAGAGCCCGGCTGTGTCCGAAATCACATACTTACCTGCTATATAGTAGGAGAAATACAACTATATAGTAGGCGAAATACATGTGTTTCGGCTACTATATAGTAGGTAATTACACGGTTTGGAATGCAGCCCAAGGCTTCAAACAGTCGTCTATTTGCACGTACAGCATGACAAATAATTAACTGCACTTGAAGCTGTCGTAAAATTTTAAATAAAAACACCCAAAACTGTATACGGTACCATAACGAAGACGAACTGTATGTTTATACGTGAAATTCTGGCGGGAACGTCGGACGGCGTGCCGTGGGGACGTAATGACGTGTGACGTTATGTTCTATAACATGTAAAACGGGAACATGAAAGGAGTATTCTAAAAGCAACTCATGTAAACACCTTAATCACAATATTGTCTTATTCAGAATAAGGTCAATAATTAGATTATTGCTGTCCATGTAAATGTAGTCATTGATACGGTAAAATTTTTGGTACAGAGAATGTTTATGTAGCATTTTTAGAAAGAGTCCGCAATCAAACGTAAAGCTGTAATTTTCCGTTTTACGGCAGTTATGGTTTCTCGGTAACAAGCTGCATTTTTGTCTTATTAACTTCAAAAGTGGAGAACTCACACCTTAAAAGTAACTATAAATGGATGAAAAGTAAATAATAAAACACTTTAGGACTTGCTAATATAGTAAATTGATTAAATTTGGGGGTTGTAATCACATCGCATGTATTATTCCTTACATATTGCCCACTTTTGATGGATAGTTTGGTTAGAAACCCATGTGTATAGAGTGCTACAAGTATGTGTTCTTGTCTGTGTGAACCAACGTGCTTAGGGGAAATAAAGACATGGAGATGGTTGTAGAAAAATCAACAAAGTGTCTCTTCCTGTTTATGAAACATGGGAAACACTCGCAGTTCTACCAGTTCTCGGCTCCGTAATTAGACAGTGCAGTGATTTAATGATGTTTCAGTAACACGTGGAAGCTGCTTAAAAATGATATACACGTGTATGGGATAACAGGAAGAGTATAATGGATGTGTCAGTAAATTAAAGTTCACTTGCTGTTTGTGTGTGTGTTTTCTCTGCAGGTGTATCTCATCAATGTCACTTACTCTGATTCCACTTCCCACATTATCTACCGCAGATACAGCAAATTCTTCGACCTTCAGGTAGGAATTTACATACATGCACTTGCACACACACGTAAATACCTCTTACACCCACTCACTTAACACTATATTTCATTTCATATACACGCATTTACTGCCCAAACACAGTAATGTGTTTATCCACTATTCCAGATAAATTATATTATGCGTTATATATACAAATACACACAGGACGCGCAATTACAAAATGCAAATATCCAGCTATAGTTTACCACACTTGCTTTCTGTCAGTCGCTGATAAAGACTTGGAAGTCAGAGATGATAAATTGCGTAATAGTTTGTGTGTGTGTGTTTAATATGCACTAGAGCAATCCCTTGCTTGCTTACTGCCACACTGATTGGCAGCACGTTTGATAAATGGCTAGAAAAGGAGGTGAATGTAATTTTGTTTAATGTAGCATGCATTACTGACAGGAGCAGATTGACTTTTATAAGCAAATTTAGTACAGTGCATGCTCTTATGCATCACAATATTTCTCTCATATTTAAGAACTTTAAGGCAGTCCTTGTAGACTGGAGTTAGCTTTGGAAAACAGCTGAAGAGGAGTGGAGGTGTTCAGCCCAGTCCCTCAGGTTTTAGGTTTGTGTGTGAGTGTGTGGATTAGGGTATGTGGATTAGGACGTGAATGTGAGGAGGCCCATATATAAAGTGTGTTTCCAAAATAATGCATACAGTCCCTTTAAAAAGAATCGTGTTTATACTTTATGGGGCAGAGTCCAAAAATCTGACTCCATTGCCAAGAACGTTTAATTTAATCCGTTATCATCTATAAATACTGTTTGGTCGAAACATATTATATAATTTTGCATCAGTATAAGACGATCATCTTATTCTTTCAACTTCCAGGATTATAACATTGTGTATAGAGTAAATATTATAGACTTCTATTCAAGTAAGAGATGATGACAGTTAACACCAGCAGACATGTTACTATATAAAAGAAATAAATGCATCGCAACATTACGAATATGTAATGTGTCATGCATGGATTTTGAAAACATTTTAATTTAGATACAGTATGTAGATGTATAGAAATAAAAACAATGAATATGAATATGAAAATATAACACCACAGAAATATTTCTTTATTTTCAATATTTTCAATGTTTGGCAATTTCTTTTAATATATTGCAAGGAACATCCGCATTGCCAACATTTTTGCAGTATAACTGCTATATGCTATTTTTGTACATATTGGGCAAGTTATGTATGTATCTATATATTTGTGTGTGTGTGTGTGTGTGTGTGTGTGTGTGTGTGTGTGTTTCACTATCAGAGCATCCATGTTGAGTTAACCTATTTTATACCCATATGGGACTATGAAAAGAGCCCACTGTGTTGTAGAGGAAGCCATGTTCCAACAGGAAGGTGGATCTAGCGTCAAAGCCTCCATTGATAAGCTACAGAGGAGATGCTGAGTAAGCCTCACACCTCTCATGCCAAACATTAACCCCACAGTTAAACTTTGACTCCACATTTACACTGGAGCTTGCATAATAAACGCACTAATAGGGGATGGTGAAGGAAGATTAAGGTGTTTTCTCATATGGCTCGTGGTCTACTTTGAGAAAATGGAAAATGGATTCAGATCTGCTGCTTCAGCCCTGATGAGATTTTGTTATTGGAACACTTTATTACTCTGAATTTTGGCTTTAAGACATAACTAGCTGCTGCCATTCGAGTTGAGTTGTGTGGCGTAATTGGTGCTAGATATTACTATTGAAAATTGACCACACAGCTGATTCAGCACTATTGGACCACTAATGTGTTCTGCTCCATTTAAAACATAAAGAACCCCTGCTGGTCAAGAATAAGGCCTAGGGGTTTTGATTATATTATTTTAGAATCACAGAGCAAAGGTCATCAGTGTGTTAGGCAGAACGTTGTGCCAGCTGGACAGTACAATGGACACGTTCCTGCAGACTCTATCCTTTGCATGCTGCACGATCCTTGAATTGATGCCATGTTTGGAGGCATCTTTGTAATATTTTGGGTCTATTTCATGGTGTGCTTGCCAGGCTGCAGTGTTGTTGCTTTTCCCTTAAGGGTTTCTTTGATGATTCAGGCTTGTTTGGCCAGCTTCTTGCTCATACTGGATTAGGCTTTCCACTGTAAAACATTTATGTGCCTGAAGTTATCCTGCTTTTAGCAACATGCACAGAGCTGGACAGAAAGAGAGTAAGATGGCCTCTGTGGACTTGATCAATTTAGAATAGGCATATATATGAATGCTACATTGTCATAAATAGCATTTGAGATGTTTTATCTTTGTTAATGATTAGTCACTGATGTAATATTCTTCTCTGTTGTTGACATTGTGACACTTAACCTTGTTCATCTGAAATAAGTTGATGTTGTACCTCATCGTAGAGTGGACAAAACATAAATGTATAATCTAGCCCACTGGGCAAGTAAAAGCTGCAGTGTGCTTGCGTAGTCCCATGTTTTGGTTGCCTGGAAACCTAACTGACTAGACAAAAATGTGGTTGTTAATGTAATGTAAAAACATATGACAAGCTAATTAGCTATTTACATTAATACAGAGTAAAGGAAACGAACGAGTTTATGTAGTCATTGGGGAATGTTTCAGCTATGAGATGTGTTATGTCCTCTCATCGAATGTAAAATATATTATTTGAGTCTGACTTTATCATCTTTCAATATGTTTAACTGTGCATAGTGTTAAATGACATCTTTTTCACTGGACTTGATTTTGCTCAGTTTTGTTAATGTTTCTACATACCTTCTTGTTACTGCTTAAACGTTTGTCTGCCATTCATGCAAGCTAATTAACTCATGTAGTAAAAAAGGTGCTACTGATAATCAGATTGTGACTTGGCGACTGTGTGTGGTGCAGCAGGCATTGAATTTGGTAACATATGCTATAGTTGCATTGCCATAAAGCATAGCTACATACTTAATAAAAGCATTTGTTTTGTGAAAGTAAATGAGTAGGGTGTTTTTTGTTGTCTTTTTCTGGTTGTTTAAGCTAGTTGTCTTTGAAGCATCTACAAACACAAAAAGATAGGATCTCATGGTTTTGGTTTAATCAGCTTGTTTTTTTATGGAATAAAATTTCTGCCAAAGGTATTAAACGTAACTTTTCAGGAAACGAACAAAAATATACATTGAGAAACAAGAAAAACACTGAAACTGAAAACAGTGAACTCAATGGCAAAAATGTTAACATAGTCTTCAAATAAACAGCGTTCTTTGTTAACAGTTTTCTAAGCTTCCTTTTCGCTTATAATGGTTTATGAATGCGCTTACCTGTTTACTATTTCAAAGGTTACATTTACACTCTCACATTTATGCCATTCTGGCACAAACCTCTCATGTGGGCGGGCTTAAAGGAGTTTTACTCTCACTGGCTACTGAGATTTGGATCAACAACTCGAATGTCCAGCTGAGGAGGATGATGTTGATAATGACAACAATGCTCTGTGCCACTCCTGAGAGAAAAAATAGTCATGTGAGACTACCCAAACCTCAAATATTAATTACGAACTAATATATTGACAAAGTAAGTAAGTAATTAAGTAATTTCCACTACAAAGTACAAACACTATAATTACTGTATATAGAGAACCGCATCCAGAATGCTCCCAAAATTCGAATTACTGAAGTCTCTACTTCCAGGTCAGGGAGCTGTCAATCCAAATCTCACTAGCCAATGAGAGTAAATCACTGTTAAGCCCCACCCGCATGAGAACTTTGTGCCAGAACGACGAACATAAACTTGTGGAACGTAAACGAAAACTTTGGCAGCACATTCATTAACCATGATTAGCGAAAAGTAAGGTTAGAAAACTGTTAACAAAGAACGCTGTTTATTTGAAGACCGTGTTCAGTTTTTGCCACTGAGTTCACTGTTTTCAGTTTGAGTATTTTTTTTCCTTCTCATTGTATATTTTTGTTAGTTTCTTGAAAGGTTACGTCCAGTACTTTTGGCACAAATTTAATTCCATAGTTTTTCAAATCTGGAGCATCTGATATAGTGAATCAAGCTTCCTGGCCTCGAGTTCAAACTTATGAAGCCCGACAAATGGTGAACTGTCCTCAAGATCATATCAAGCTTTGACTTATGTTGCAAAAATTGAGTTTAAAGTCCACAAATTAACCAGCTACTCACTGAGTTGTGAAATCTAACTTTAAACACTTTATTGAAGCAGAGTATTGAAGCTCTGTGGGAAGCTTGCATGTAATCTCCCTGAGCTCCGAACATCTCTTGCATCCCTATTTCAGCAGTTGTTGGTAGATAATAAAACTGACTGCGATAAAATGAGATGAAAGACCATATGCTGAATGTTTCTTTCCTTTACTCCTCAGCTGAATATCTGTGTCAGAGTTTCTCCCTTAGAGCGAGTACCACCTATGGTGTGTACCTGAATGGAACAGAAGTTCTTTTCATCTAGAGTGCCAATGGCAAAGTTAACTATTTTACTTTGACCCAAAACTGTGACTCAGAACGTGCAGGCGTAATCATAAATCATGTCCAATGCTTAAACTGACTACTTACAATATATAAAAGAGGACAGTTTTCTATTGAGGGATCTTACAGTTTGTAAGATCAGCAAATCTTCTGTCCAGCCACAAAAGCATCAAGTGTTTCTCCTCACTTTGCTTTCTCTGATTATTTAGTTTTTATTGTACTTGGGTTTGTCATATTGATGATTCTGGGAGTCTAGTTAGGACATATTTTGCTGCTTGGCCTTCCACACATTTCAGTACACATTCTGCTCATAAGTGATCCAAGTTGGTTTTTAGTGCTGAACATTTTTGTGGCTTCTGGCTGACCTTCACTCAGTGTTTTTCTGTTGTAATTCAACAGCATTTTGCTGATACAAGATGTCTGGTTGCTGGGTTTGTACTTGACATATTTGTGGCTGGTTGACTGAGCTTCTGGTGGGTTTTTATTTTTTATTTTTTAATGTTTTTGGATCAGTGCTATAACATGTCAAATCTGCAGAGTTGACTAGCAGACAAAAGCAAGTGGACAAGGAGTGTCTGTGGATCGGTTTTACCACAAGCTCTTGTTTGTTTATATGCCAAATGTGCTTCATTTAATAACAGCTTTTAGATATTGGTCTTTACTATGAATGCTAGCCCATATGTTATTTTTTACATCAAATTAGTAAATTATTATTATTATTATCCATCCATCTTCCATACCGCTGATCCTTTTCAGGGTCACGGGGAGCCTGGAGCCTATCCCAGGGAGCATCGTGCACAAGGCGGGGTACACCCTGGGGGGTGTACAGGGCACAGTCCATCGCAGGGCACAATCACACACACATTCACACACCCATTCATACACTACGGACACTTTGGACCTGCATGTCTTTGGACTGGGGGAAACCCCCGGGGAGAACATTCAAACTCCGCACACACAGGGCCATGGTGGGAATCGAACCCCGACCCTGGAGGTGTGAGGCGAACGTGCCACCGTGCGCCCTAAATTTTTATTACATAATATTTATTGCTAACACTAGCTGACTAGCTAACACAAGTTAACCTGACAGGATTTTTACATCACATACATTAATGTTCATCATATTTACTACAAACACTAGTTGACTATCTAAAATATGGTAATCTGACAGGATTTTTGAGAGGATTTTTGCATCACATTAATAAATCTTCATGATGCATAATCTATTGTACATGACTCCTGAGAGATTTTTAATGTCCCATTTACAAATGTACATAAGATTTACTACTAACACTAGCTGACTATCTAACAGGACAGGATTTCTGAGATTTTTACATCACATTCATAAATGGTTGTAATATTTACTAGCTGACCAGCTAACATGAATTAACCTGTCAAGATGTTTTCCATGAAGGTTTTTTCCATGTCACATTCACATTATAATATTACTGATATCACACTAGCTGACTAGCTAACACAAGCTAACCTGACAGGATTCCTGAGAGGGTTTTTACATCACATTCATAAATGTTCATTAAATGTATTACTTACATTAGCTGATTAGCTACCATGAGCTAACCTAGCAGGATTTATGAAAGGATTTTTGAATCATATTCTTAAATGTTCATATTCTTGACTGCTAATGATACTGTAGCTAAGATGCAGAGTCAGGATTTCTGAGAGAATTGTTAAGCCACAATATATTTATAAATGTTTAGAATTCATACTGCTAACACTGTTAATCTGGCTAGCTGAGAAGATTTCTGAAAGAATTTATATTAATAAGAATGAAGTTATTAGATTTAATTAGTTTCATGAAGAAGTATAATATTTGCTGATGCTAGCTAGCTAGAATGTTAAACCTAATAAAGCTAACCTGACAGGATTTCCGAGAGAATTGTTAGGTAAAATTTTTAAATGTTCATAATTTCACTGCTAATGCTAGCTGCTATCCTAGTATTTATAATTTTAATTGTGGTGTTGTTGATATAAGCAAACATAATACACATTTAATTACCATTTGCGCTCTGTCAGTGACAGATAATGGCCATCAGACATACATTTGGATACAGATGTTTTGTGTTAGGTCTGTGGAATGTCTGATTATGACTGTGTTGTGTTGTGTGACTGTGTTGTGTAGATAAGAGTGATATTTTTATATCCTTGCGGTAGAATGGCATGTCGTCTAGAGAGGATTGACTCATTTTATGATTCTCATACATCCGTATAGTCGCTGGTTCTTCCTCTTTCTTTTAAATAATCTTTTCATCTTTACAGGATATACATTCCATGGTATCCCACATACTTATATACATGTATGTATTTTTATGATTCACAGTCTCTATAGTTCTGTCCACATTATAAAAATGCCACATCGTTGAAAGTCAATATCACATGACTACCACTTCACAGAGTAGAGCTGTTTCTCCAGCCACCTGCTGATCCTCTAAGGATTCAGAACATTCCTCCTTTCTGTAACCAGATAACTGTAGACCAAGTGTTATCCAAAATGGGAATAGGGGAATGCATGGGTTGCTTGGAGCCACCCACTTCCGTGTGCCCAAACCGGTGCTCCAGACCACTAAGCACTGCTGGCATCTCCAATCGGCACATAATTTTAGTGTCTCAGCACTTTTCCAGGGTCAACAACCTTCCAGTTTGGTATCCTGTGCCAGTTCTGTGGGAGAAGAATGGCTAGTTATTGTCTGAACTTGGGCGTGGAGGATAAAGACATGTTTCATGAGCTGTAGCCAGGCGAACACCTACACTTTAGAAACACACTCCACCACTGTGCTTGCAAAAACAATGGAGGGTTTTAACCCACCCAACACTTTACCTATTTAAAGTTCATCTTTAAAATACCCATTACATGTTCATCTTATTTGTTAGAAATAGATATAATTTATAAAAAAAATAAAAAATATGTGAATAATTCTCCTACTATAAATTGAGGCAAACAATAAAAGGAAAAAAAAAGAGTCATCTGGTCTTTTTCCCATCTTCAACTGTCCAGTTTCGGTGAATCTTTGCCCACTGTAGCCTCAGATTCCTGTTCTTGGCTGACAGGAGTGGAACCTGATCTTCTGATCTTCTGCTTTTGTAGCCCATCCACCTCAAGGTTTGACATGTTCTTTCTGAGATGCTTTTCAGCCCAATACGGTTGTAAAGGGTGGTTATTTAAGTTACAGTAGCTTTCCTGTGAGCTCAATCCAGTCCGACAATTCTCCTCTGACCTCGCTCATCTACTTTATATATGTAATTGAAATCCAACCACACCATTATTGCTCATTAGAATTTGTAAGCATTTTTAATGAGATTTGCTATTTACTGCTGATTTGAGACTAATTTATTTATTTATTTATTTTTAATTACATTTGAGAAAGAGATTTGGGTTTGGTAAGGTGTTTGTATGTAAGAACATAAATGGTTGTCGCTGGATTTTCACAAATTTAAAAAGAGACAAACAGCAAGGTTAGTCGGGTAGTGTAATATGGAAAGATTCCGGGCCATGTATTTTTTCCCCTCAGCTGAGAGTGGTTTGAAGTCAACATGATTAATTGAGGTTTCAGTAGAGGAGAGAGAGAGAGAGAGCGAGAGAAAGAAAGAAAGAAAGAGAGTGTGTACCTTTTGTATCCATGTGATCCTCAAGACTGGTGTGTCTGTAGGCTGGTGCCATGTGTTGAAATTTCAGGATGGAAATAGCGAGTGAGGGGATGTGTGGTGAGACAAGAAACTTTTGATGTGTGTGTGGGCAGTTGTAGCTGTGATCAGTGTGTGACTGAGTGCATGTCAGACCGTTTGTTTGCCAGACCATGAGCTCTTGACCACCCCCTCAGTTTAACGCACACACATGCGCTTTGATCTGGTTACACATTGCCAAAGAACGATGTTACTTAAAAGCTAGCTGGCTACAAGGCTAGCCTCTCTGTTTGCCATGGGAAAAGACTCTGGGACTGAAACATTTCCTTCTGACTTGCCTGCTCTTTTTTTCTGGACTGCCGTCAGTAATCTTTCCTCTGTTTGTCTTTCCCATTCACCATTCTTTCTCTCTTGAAGTCTCAGCATCATTGTAATACTATAGAGAAGATTGTCTAAGGCATCACTGTGCACAAGGCTGTTTTATTGCACCTTATTATCTCTTGGAATTTGTCAAGGTCTTCGTATCCAGACTGTGAAGTAACATGGCATCGGGGTGCCCAAAAGGAATAAAATATTTAAAAGTGCTAGTGCTAAATACACTGCAGCCATAACAATGATGACACTGGATGCATTTTACAGAATTAGTAGCAAGAATAATCTCCTGATGCTTGAGGCTTATGCTGGAAGGACAGCGAACAAGATTAAGATAGAATAGCTAGCTTTATCAGAAAACTGTGTTATACAATACCTGACCTGGTAATTTCAGTCCAGCAATAATCATAATAATAATAAAAGTCCAAAGTAAAATATGACATTGATAAAATGTTTCACCGCAAGCAGTCTTCTATTGGGATTATACACTTCCAGGTCAATATATGCTGCTGCTGTTAACTGCCTATTGCTTCAGTGAGGCAAAATCCAATTACATGAGTAAACAAGCATATGAACAAAATAATTCATATGAGCGTCAGGTTATATGAGAAGTACTGACTACTACTGTAATCAGTAGTATGGTTTCTGCAAGCGTTTTCTTATTTGAAAAATTATCAAATATTATATTAAACGATGCACATTCATATATGAGGTTGAAATAAATTCATATTTTCTTCCTTTTGAATTTGACTAAACACCAACAAGTTCTGAGAAACTTTTTGAAAGCGGTGAAATGGTTTACTTCAGGACAGAATTACTTCAGGACAGTTATTAGTTGGTTGGTTGAAGTGTGACAAATAGAAAAATAGTCCTATGTAGTATATCCTACTGTAAAATGTTTCAGTCTTTGTAAATCACACATGAAAGCATTCTGTTACTTATAAAGAACAGTTTATTAAAATTGTAGCAATTGCCATTTGATAGACCTTGGATTTAAAGGGACACGTGACTGCCTCAGCTCAAAGTCTTTGAAAACGTGTGGAAACCTCCTAGCATGCACTTGTTTACATAATGCTAACTAGATGAATTGTCCATAATGCTAAATGACATTTATATTGCTATTTGGGTGCCAAGTTTAAAAAACCCCAAAGAAACAAACAACTGTTTTTTTCCAGACAGGATTTGAATGCACTTAAATGAGTAGTTTGGCCAAAAATGAAATGCATGAAATTTGCTACTTACTCCAAGCCATTAGTTTATGACATATGCTTAATGTCTGAAGTCTGGTTCTTTTGTTTAGTACTGGACCTACAAGGATAAAGTTGATAACAAATAAGGGAACATTAAAATCATGCAAACTGCATCCCTAAATCATCGAAGGTAAAGTCAACTCAGATTTATAAACAGTCGTGGCAGCCATTTTGAATCACTAAAATCACTTTCTTACACAGCACATTAGCATTGGCATCAGCATGGTACAGTACATTATTGTGAATTTGGCTGATTAGATTTTTCAGTTCAGATTTGATTTTTGACTGTATATTAATCTCTTAACATGGACCTGTTGTGCTGTTTTATGAAAACACAAAAGATGTTGTTCAGTATGTGATAGTTTTGCTACACCCTTAATTGTGGCTCCAGTACAAAACTAAGGGAGGAAACTTTGGACACCAGATACGACTTGGCTGACTTTTGGGGTAAACCTCATTTTCTTGATTTTGGCCAAACTATTTCTTGGAAAATGGAAAGGGGATGGATGGGTGCAAAAATAAGAAGAGATTTATAATTTTTATTATAATAAACAGACTGTGGGGTAATAATAGCATTAAAAGTTAAGCGTTAACACGCACACGCACACACACACACACACACACACACACACACACACACACACACACACACAAGACTGATGCCCTTGTCTGTATGATTACAGCATGCAGGTTGATGTAGTGCTCACTGGTTTGGAACCAAAGGTATCTGCATGCTGTAGATAATTTACATTAATATGCTACATTGTGTTTAAATGTATAAACATGAAACTTTTAGGGAACAGAGGTGAGTCTTTATATAAGAGTTTATTTCCCCAAGACAGTGAAGTAGTAATTTGTACCGTTAAAAAGATGACAGCAGTCAAAATTTCACCTTTGTATATAAACAGAAGGTTTAAGGTTATGGTGGCATAGGTATTATTTAAGTAAGTAGGAGCTATCTCTCTCTCTCTCTCTCTCTCTCTCTCTCTCTCTCTCTCTCTCGCTCTCACTTTAAACCAAGGCTAACATTTCCATTGTACACACTCGGAGCAGGGAGCAGGGCAGTGTCACCATGCCTTTATACGGCTGCAGCTGTATCCTCTTGGCATGGAGTTTACTCTGGTTGGCAGTTCTCCCCAAAGCCTGTCATATCCATATATAAATAACATTACTAATCCTCTATTGATTAAAAAAATACAATTCTGACCCTTTAAAAAAACCCTTTTACAGTAGCGACGTGCCAAAACTAACATGCTGCCCAGATTATGTGGAAATACATGGAAGTACATTAATGAGCTTTATACTGCTGTTCTTTTTTTTTTTTGGTCTACCAGAAAAAGCATAAAAACTCTGATATAAATAAAGCAAATGGCCTCACATTAAGAACAAAAGTATGAGAAGGTAACCCCTAGGTATTAAAAGACAAAACAGGTACATCTGCGATTCAAACATAATATAAATGCTGACCTTTGTGCCAAAAGTATCGAACGTAACTTTTCATTTAACAAACAAAAATATGCAACGAGAAAGTGAAACTGAAAACAGTGAACTCAGTGGAAAAAATTTAACATGGTCTTCAAATAAACAGCGTTCTTTGTTAACAGGTTTCTAAGCTTCGTTTTCGGTAATCATGGTTTATGAATGCACTGCCAGAGTTTTCATTTACGCTTTCAAACTTTTCGTTTACGCTCCACAAGTTTACGTTCGCCATTCTGCCACAAATCTCTCATGTGGGTGGGGCTTAACAGCGATTTACTCTCATTGGCGATTTGTGAGATTTAGATCGACAGCTCAAGTCCAGCTGAGGAGGAGGATGATGATGTTAATGATGATGATGAAGAAAAAAAAGTCGTGTGAGACTACCCAAACCTCAAATATTAATTACAATCTAATATCCACTACAAAGTACAAACACTATAACTATACAGAGAACCGCATCCAGAACGCTCTCCAAAATTCAAGTCACTGAAGTCTCTACTTCCTAGTCAGGGAGCTGTTGATCCAAATCTCACTAGCCAATGAGAGTAAAGTGCTTTTAAGCCCTGCCCACATGAGAGATTTGTGCCAGAATGACGAACATGAACTTGCGGAACGTAAATGAAAAGTTTGAAAGCGTAAATGAAAACTCTGGCAGCGCATTCATAAACCATGATTAGCAAAAAGTAAGCTTAGAAAACTGTTAACAAAGAATACTGTTTATGTGAAGGCAGGCCATGTTAGGTGTTTGCCACTGAGTTCACAGTTTACTCTTTCCACAGTAAAAACAGCAGATCCAATCGATATGAATCTGGAATGATTGACAGTTGTGCAGGCGTTTTTGAATTCGCCGATATTTACTAATGCCCATTGCAAGCCCCGCCCCCTTCCTCCCATCTCACATTAATAATCTTTGGGCTGGTGCTCTCGCCTTTTCCTGCTTGAAAGATGCACTAATGCGGTGCCTTTGATTCTTTCAAGGTAAACAGAATATTTTGAGTTCATTAATGTGATGCTAACCATATTTATTCGAGATGCACCAAAATTATGGCCTCCAAATATTTTTGGAAAAAGAAAGAGATGTGTGGGCAGCACACAGGAGCTTTTCCTTTCCTGATGGACTAATTAATTAATTTATTATTTGTATTAGCACAGAAATGCAAAATACATAGATACAAATAAAGTATGAATGATGTGCATTTACATACATCCACTATATGGCCAAAAGTATGTGGACACCGGGCCATCACACCGATATACGGGACTTCCCTAAACTGCTGCCACAAAGTTGGAAGCACACGATTATATAGAATGTCTTTGGATTCTGTAGCAATATAATTTTCTCTTCACTGCAACTAAGAGGCCCAAACCTGTTCCAGCATGACAATCCCCCTGTGCCAAGTTGGAGTGGAAGAACTGACCTCAACCCCACTGAACCTTAAAAAAACTTAATATTAACATTTTATACACCTAGTTTTGTGTATGTCTTACCAAATCATTTAGCAGGACAGATAGTGAGTTAGTTTTTTACTTCACACTATTGTGTGAGGCTGCTATAAACTGCATGCAGAGTTAGATATTGTACTGCTGTCTAACTGACATTCACTGTGGACCTTGGCAAGCTGCACCTGCACCAGTATTGAAACACACACACACACACACACACTGGGCAGTGCCACTGCCTCTGGGGAAGTCCCGTTGGTGCACAAAGACATTCCTGTACATAAAGTCTCTCTCTCTCTCTCTCTCTCTCTCTCTCTCTCTCAATTCAATTAAATTCAACAAGCATTATTGGCATGGCCATATACTCACAAAAAGGACAAAATGTGTATTGTCTTACTCTGGAGTGGACAGAGAACCAAGTACAACTGAATAAATTTAAAGGTTTCTCCTGTTAAAGCCCCCTGAAGCGATTCTCTCAGAAACACAGCTCGCCAGCGTTTTGTAATAAGGGAGTCAGTAAGGGAGCATCTAAAAATTGCATAACCTGGGTAACTGTGTTCTATCAATTCTACCAAGATTATCGTAGTCTATTTTATTTTTTAAGAAAAGCAATTAAAATTCAATAACTTTTTTAACTGTTACACATTTAAAAGACATTTCTTTTAAAAAATAATAAAATAAAACAAACTGAGTTTTTAAAATCTAATTGCTTTAGTGGATAGCAGTAATGAACTGTATCATGGTTTTTACTCCTACAGTCAAAACGTTATTGAATTTTAATTATTGTTAGGAATCGTGATCTTCGGGTTACGATTCTTAAGAAGAGAGAAAATGAAAGTACACAAAAAGACGGTTCCCTTGCCCCGCTACACACTTCCCGCACCAAGCGCTTGGGAGAGTTGCCGAATGACACAAGATTGAAATGGCAAGCGCTCTCTCTATTCGAAGAAAACCAGAGTGTATATATATATATATATCGTGCTTGACACACAACAGAGACAATCTGTTAACTATTAATTGGCTAGGCGGAAGGGCATATTTGCACAAGACAGGAAGCACATCAGTGTAAGAGAGGAACACCTCTCCATATATGGTATTCAGGAAGTCATAGGAATGCGAGCAAACGGTGAGGGACTTTATCTGTGCCTGGTTGAAACTGGTAGTGGAAGAATTAACAAAGAAAACAAAGAGTAAAAAGTGTTAACAAAGGAACAGAGAGGGAAGAGTGTAACCTATAGTAAACTTATCAATTATTTCCATTTTTTTTTTTAACAAAAAACAAAAACCAACCCATATTTCCAAAATTGAGTTGTGTTTCTGATAGGAAGAATGGAGTAAAACATTAAATTCATCAAATTTGTTGAGTTTCCATTTGTTTGCACAAAAAAATAGCAATAAAAACCACTTGCTTTTTTCATGTACAGTATTGTCAAAGCATTGCAGGAAAGAGAAGAAATATAGCTTGAGCGATCAAATAGAGCTTAAGTATAGTTCAGGCAGAACACATTCACTAACCAGTATCAGGTGACACTCAGCTGATAAGTTAACTCCACCCACAATAAATTAACCATGGTATATATAAGCTCATGCAAACTTATGCTCACCAGTCTGTCGGCTAACCCACCTCCTTCCCCAACTCTTCCTCACGCTACACCTGAGCATTTAGCATGGTATGGCCCAGGAGATATCTGTATTAAATAGTATTGTTTTAATTTAATTATATTATAATAAACAATTTTCTGGCTATTTTAGACAGGTGGATTATGCCTCAGCGAGGTATACAACATCTTTTGTCTAGCAAAGATGCTGAAGCCTCTTAAAGCCTAAGCCTGCCACCAATAACAAACTATGTAAGCTTTCAAATAAATTCAGTTTCTCTAAGCAGAGTGGTCCTGACTGAACTGTTATTAATAAACATATTATTTATATTATAACACCGAGTGTCCATATAGAAACACAGAGATGAGAGAATAAAAGTGTCAATATAAATATTGGCAGTATTAAAGAAGTTAAAAAAAAAACCCTAAAAAACATGGAAGCATGTAAAACAGGATAAGTTATTTATTTATCTTTCTTTATAGTAAGATAAGAGCTATTCTCTCTCTTTCTCTCTCTCTCTCTCTCACACACACACACACACATACACACACACACACACACACACACACACACACACACACACA
>JANDJT010000154.1:10795311-10812819 GCA_024331685.1 Stegophilus panzeri | reverse complement strand
ATATATATATATATATATATATATATATAGAGAGAGAGAGAGAGAGAGAGAGAGAGTATTGATACGGTATTAGATTTGTATTGATCTATGGCTCTGTTGGGTCAATGGACAGGTTTTAAAACCAAGCTCCAAGTGTGCACACATATATCTACTGAAACTCAATACTGGCCTCACTAATGCGTCTGTGGACATGCTTCAGATGTTGCTGACCCATTAGTAACCCAGCTACTTTAGTGTATGTGAGTGAAAGTGAGACCAAGCACAGGTTTGTAGTGATTAATGTTCTCATCAACGATAGGGAGAACAGACACACAGAAAGTAGCTGTGAATGAGGTGGAGCAAAAAAAAAAAAACCCTCTTTCTCTGTCTGTGTGTGTCGGTAAAATGTCAGTCAGACTCATTTGTAATGAGTAGATTTATACCACTGTGTGGCAGTTGCCCTTTTACACTGATCTTAGATCAGCTTCCCAGCCCTGGATCTTCGGCTAAAGGTTTATGAGAGAAGACAAAGAAGAACCTTTTAGAAAAGAGCGCACAATGGTCATGATTTCACCAACATGAAGAGCTCTCTCTTTAACAGAGCTGAGATTAAATTGCTAGTTTATATTTACAATTATTGATATAAGTACTGCATTTTTTATACATTTATCCCCAACTCCATTAACCACAAATAACCACAAATAAAATTTTGTTGAATGTTTTATTTTCAGGTAGACGGTCAACAGCGTTTTATGATTATTTCTACATATTGAGTTCTGCATTGTTGTAAACCTTGTTAACTTGTTTCCTGAAACATAATCTTCCCCATGTGTAGACATTTCCTTAAATGATGTCATGATTAGTGCTGAAACATTATTTCAAGTATTTCCTGGGATTCTGTTGGTTATTGGTCTGATGTATCAGTGTTCTCTGTTTTCTGAAAATCCGCCATTTTTAACATGCCTTTGTGTTTTGTTTTTGCACACCACACTCAGAGGAAAGCCCTATCCGCCCTCTTCCTCATACATGAGCTCACAGACACCCACAATTGGCTAGTGTCTCTGTGATTGACAGGGGACAGAGAGTATATGATCCCGCCCACCCTGAGAGCACAGTCAGTTAGGCTTTCTCAGTTCCCAGACATGGATGGCTGTGGTACTGTTGTGAATCGAACTCATGATTTTAATCTTTTGAATCTTTTTTTAAGCCCACAGTTACCGTAATACAAAATGGCACAATAAATACTCACTACCTAGGGTATTTGTGATTTTTTGCAAGTACGTATTTGAAATGAACAACTTACATATAATGTCATTTACCTCACACTTCACATTTGAATGTTGAATATCATAAATTTATTCGGATTGCTTTTCGAGCTGCATTAAACAACACAATGGTCATTTGGCCAAAAACATGTTTGGACAGACTAAACATTAAAATAGTATTTCAACCATCAAATTAATTCTCACTGTTCTAGGGTCCTTGACTTTGGAACGACTGTTAGCAAGGATTTAGGATACAATCAGACATTTTGGGAAACTAATTATACTTGGTCCTGAAGTCCAGATTTTGAATAGTCTGACAGATGATTCATTTACATCCAGCAAAATCTGAAATAATTAAGTACTCTCTGATAATAACAGCTATGCTGAGGAAAGCTTTGGTTGTTGTTTTTTTTTCTTTTTCATTTTTAGTCATTTACTTTCCGAGCTACAGAGCGGATTAAAGATTTATTGAGGAGTCGTATATCCTCTGTGTCTGCAGAGACAGGTTAAACACGTGTCCCTGTTCCAAATCCATGTCCTTACCTCAAATGTACGATGGTGTTTCTTATATGTTCAGCTTTTCCAGTATGTCTTAATAAAAGGATTACAAAAGACTTTAAAGTGAGGCTTTATATTTTCATAACTCAGGTTTTAAGTGGTGTTGTTTTGCAGAGAGGAAAGCCATACGCTGAAGCACAGCTGCTGTAATTGGTTGCTAATGATGTCATGCAATATGACATGAATCATTAAGCATTAGCTGGTGTCACATGACTCATATTTAGCATTGTGCCATGGGAAACATTAAGTGTATGCTGGAAGCGTTGAGATTGAGCGATGAGATTGAGATCCCTCTCACAGCTAAAAACGTTTCATTCATTCATCTTCAGTAACCACTTTATCTTGGTCAGAGAGGATCTAGAGCAGCTTTTCCTGGGAACTCTTGGAGCTAAAGTGGGAGCTAAGTCACTGTTATTGTTATATGTTATTATATTCTCAGTGTTGGCTTAGGTTTTCATGGAGCTCCGGAGGTACAGTCAGTATTTGATGCTTCCAAGTGACTTATTTTTTCCCTTTCTTGCAGTGTGGGCCGTTTGATTGAGCTGCATCTCCAAGCTCACTCGGAGAGCTCACTGTGCTGGTCTTGCCTTCACATTTTTAATGCGGGCCCCTCGATGCAGCTCCACAACAGACCTTTTTGAACCCAATTGTGTAGTTTAGTTGTAGTACATTATTTTCTCTTGACCTTCTTCCAGGCCCAGACACTATAACATTTGTTCAGAGAAATTTCACAAGCGAGTTGACACTCATTTCAGGCTCCAGAGTGGCGTTACAGAAAACATGTAGAATACTGACGATGACACATGCCATACATGGCCGGGAGTCCAAGAGAGAAAAATTGGAAGTGCTCTCTAGGTAGGAGGGATGGCATACTCTTTCCCCTGTTAATCAGAGTGACACTAGCCGATCATAGGTGTCTGTGAGGTCATGTATTTGTAAGAGGGCATATAGTGCTTTCCTCTATCTGTGACATAGCATGAGCAACAGTTGGGGGAAAAATGCAGAGGGTTTTTGCAAGTTTAAGTTGAATTTAGCTGAAATTTCACACACAAATTCTGTCACAAAGTCATCTTATCTAGACTATTAGCAAACAGACTGGGCAGGTTGACAAGCGAGGTATATTGCCAGCAGACTCCTAGTATACAAAAGCTTGTATATATGTTGAAATTGATTTAGTACGCCTGAATTTCTTAAGTTGGCTTGTATTTACTCCGCAATATTTGGAGGAGCGTACAAATTTTTTTTTCTGCAGATTTGGGCCAAGACGCATCATGTGAAGTCATTACAACGCGCATTCAGCCAAAGCCCTCTTTGATTCATGTGCATCGAACATGAGTACAGCTGAAAGGTCTCATTTACCACCAAACCTCACTGCGAAAGACCATGCAAAACAATTGAGCAATTGCAATTACGCCAATTCTCAAGTAGTTTTCCGCAAAAAGCACAAAAAACGCAGCTCACTGCATCCCAAATTTTGAACAAAAAAGCATTTTTGGCCGCAACAATCATGAAAAATCCTGCGAAATCCTGTACGGACTGTTTGTTTGTGGTTTGTGGCAGGGGTATTCAACTAAAAGGTCCATAGTTTGTAGCTATAAATACAAATAATCTTTTTTTTTTATTTTTTTTAATTTTTTTTTTATAAATCTTTGCCAGTCTTTTGAATGAGACACAAACTACAAATTTAAAATTTTTATATTTGCAGGATACTTCTTTTACTTGCACTGTTTCTTGACCTCCAACATGTCTTATCCACAATGCATACATGGAGCATCTCTTCTTTGGCGTGAAATTGGATTGGAAAGAGATGCAGTCGTTAATTCTTGTGTGTGTGTGTGTGTGTGTGTGTGTGTGTGTGTGTGTGTGTGTGTGTGAGAGAGATGAGTGAATATGAATGTGGGAAGTGGAATAAGATGGTTAGTATTCTGTACTATACGTTGAATTGGCAAGTCACATTGACATTCATAGTAGTGTGTGTGTGTATGTGTGTGTGTGGTGTGAAATTGCGTGCTAAGCGCATACTAAATATGTATGTTTGTGTGTATGTCTGGGAGTGTGTGTTCACGGCTATATAAGAAAGAAAGGATCAGGAGATTTCTACGTCCTTCTCAATCACAGACTTGCCACGCACATCCTTTTATCCAATCACGCCACTTTCCTTTTCCTCTCCCCTCCCTCTGTTGCTATGGAGACTCGGGAAGTCTCTCAGGTGCCTTACTGCTGTGAAGTGAAGCAACTTCTCTCCCTCTCTCCCTTTTCTCTCCCTCCTACGTTTCTTCTCCTCCCGGCTACTTTGCTTTCTTTTTTTTCCCCTCAGAGCCTATTGTCTCCCTCCTTCTCCGCCTGTCTGTCATCCTTAAAACATCTTTCTTTCCTTTTTTTTTTCTTCTTGAAGGGAGCAGCAGGGAGGGGACTGTGTTCTGGGATAGAGAACAGGTGGGAGTGAGAATGAGACCACAGAGGCAGAAAGGGGGAGATGAGATATGAATTCCCAGGACAGAGAATGGGGGAAGTATCTGAATTTGAAATCTGGTTCTATGGGCAGAAAATTCAAACCAGTCCCTCTCCTCATGTGTTTGGACTACATCGCCATGAGCAATGAGCAGGTTTTTACCTTTAACGTGTATATAATAATGAACTCCCAAGGTACCTTCCTTGTACTAGGGTTATAATAGTCAGTAGGTTATTATAACAGCGATGTGCGGGGTCCAAGCACTGTTCACAAATAGCACCCCGTCAGTGGCTGGTTCTGGTTACGTCACACAGAACACAGATGACCATACTGTTCAACCCACAAAAACATTTTCTTAAAATGAAATAAAGTAATATATACTACAACTACCACTATTACTACTACTACTACTACCAGAACCACTATAACTAACTACAACCAAACATGTGCCTCTGAAACTGACAGAAAATGTGATATAAAGCAGACGAGAATTAATTTGTGTTTTGGTTTCTCTGCCAACATTCGCCTTACTTTAGTCTGATATGGAAAATGGTAGGAGGCGAGTGAACGCACTGTTGGGATATTTTGAATTGATCTCTAGTCCACAAAAGTCCATGCCAGGTTTCCAATAATAACAAACTGTGGGACAGTCCTGTGTATATGTTTGGGTTATATTTTTGCTAAAGATTATTCTGACATCCTTAAAGTATGAGTGGATCATGAGAAGATTCCAGTAACGTTTGCCTCACACCTCTGGCGTTAGGGGTGCGATTACCTCCTCCACCCTGTGTGCACAGAGTTTCCCTGTGCTTCGGGGGTTTCCTTTGGGTACTCCGGTTTCCTCCCCCAGTCCAAAGACCTGCATTGTAGGCTGACTGGCATTTCCAAATTGTCCATAATGTGTGAATGGGTGTGTGCACTATTGTGCGCTGCGATGAATTGGCACCCTGGCACGCCTCGTGCCTCGAGTCCTCTGGGATAGGCTCCAGGCTCCCTGTGACCCTGTGTAGGATAAATGATACAGAAAATGAATGGATGGATCCAGAAGCATTTTGGATCATTCAACCTGAAGTACTGGTTTTCATGTATAGACCATTAACGCTTACAGAAAGACTGCTACTATGTGCATTCGTGCATTCTTCTC
The DNA here is from genome assembly GCA_024331685.1 of Stegophilus panzeri. NCBI lineage: Eukaryota > Metazoa > Chordata > Actinopteri > Siluriformes > Trichomycteridae > Stegophilus > Stegophilus panzeri. The sequence goes on along the minus strand of JANDJT010000154.1, from coordinate 10,807,421 downwards.
TAAAGATCGGATGCAAAATATCACTTCACATCTCCACAACTGAAATTACTATAACTGAAGCTCAGACTAGAACAGAAACAGAATTTAACAGAAATTTCCAAGGCCACACTAAAAGTGACTAAAACTAACATGAATCGTAACACTATTCATTAGACTCGTGTGTGTGTGTGTGTGTGTGTGTGTGTGTGTGTGTATGTGTGTGTGTGTGTGTTTTTCCACATTCACAATCACTCAAATTTCAATTACTCCACTTGCTATGCGTCAAGGCCAAATGTCAAAGTTGGTCTGTTTATTTTCTGGAGGAAATTGTTTAGCAAGGCAAGCAGAAATAGAGAAAATAAAGCACGTACGTGTGATAGAGAGCGCAAGAGAGCAGACCACACATCTGGAACAAGGTGGAACCAGGTGAACAAACACTCTCCTAGGCCAAGGGGGAGTGTGTGTGTGTGTGTGTGTGTGTGTGAGAAAGGGAGATAGAGAGAGCGCTTTCATGATTATCCTGCCTCAGCCTTATTGTGATTTCTCCTTGCCTCCTCATCATTCTCTCCCTCCTTCTTTCCCTGTTTCTCTCTTTCAGCCTCTTCCTCGGCACACGTGTTCGATTTTGCCATCTGTGATTTATCTAGTGATTTGCATATACAATAACGCACACAAACACAATCTCCAGATCGTTTGAGATGATATTACTCTTCACAACACTTCATAAACATAATAACGTTCACAGCGACGAGTCTACGTTTGCCGAATTGTTTCAGTGTTGTTTAGCGTTGCTGGCCCCGGAGGCGGATTACTGCCTCACTGCCCTGAGGCGCCATTAAACGCTTAGTAAAAGAACATTAGAATCTCATAATTTCACTCCAAACACCTCCGAAGGTTATTTGTGACTGTATCCTGCTGTTTGAAGTCATTTCTGTGCGCAGAATTTGTTGGCTGTTTCATCAGCGATTCTGCTCCACACAGCCGCCTACTTTGACACGCTCTCAAAACATGAAACATCTCTCCAGCAGACAAGACTATGAATATGACTAAGTGCTCATGTTGCAAAACATTTCAGACAGGACCAGCTTAGAAGTGAACATTTGTACAGCTGTACGCAAAGGCCACTGATAAAATCACACATGTAGTAAACTGATGTGCTCCTGCAGGGCCACACTTATTTGTATAATGAAACACACTCCAATAGCCATATATGGTAAACAACTTCCCTTTAAAAAGCCAAGCAATCAGTGTGTCTCAGGCCCTGTTTACACTAGTATGTTTTCGTTTTGAAACGGCGTCCACACTGGGCATGCGCATACAAGTGTAAACAGGAAGTTGGTTGCTAGTCACTGGCAGGCACAACAAACCGGCGTTCCATGTAGGGCTTTTTGGCCGATTGCTCGAATCATAGCTTGCCTCTTGTGCATGTGGCAACTGCAGTATTATAAAATACGGAATTTAACTACACAGTGGCTGCTAATAATGACAACAAAGCCAGCAAAGCTTGCTGTTCAGTCTCCGTGTTGTTATCTTTATGATCAAGGTAGTGTAATGGTCATATGGTAGAGGCTTGACGAATCAGGGAAGGATACGCAATGATCCAGAAGACCCAATCAGGGGGCGAATGTGGGCAGCCATGCCTTAGTTTTCAAAAGTCTTTGTTTTGGTCTGTTCACACCGAAACCCAAGCCTGGAGATTTCAAACTAAAACGGGGTCTTCAGCATTTCCGAAAGTCTCTGTTTTCGAGGGTCGAAAACGCCGGAGTAGTGTAGACGACAGGCGTAACTGAAGCAAAAGTTATGTGTTTTAAAGCGAAAATGCACTAGTGTAAACAGGGTTTCAGTCAGCTCCCTAGGTCGTGAATCAATATATCATGTACACGAGTTCGAGCACTAGTAATGACCCTGGCTCACTAAACATTGGGACAACGAAGACTCAATTTCTGGCGACATGACTATGTACTTGCGCTGTAAAACCTCATGTGTGGCATTTATCAACAACAGGCAGGACCGATATCTTTCTGACATTACATGTCATATATAAATTTGTTAGCTTAATCACACACATTTCTGTCATGGAACTTCAAGCAGGATTGTAGACTAGCTAGTCAATAAAAAAACGACTTTTAAGTGTTTAGGCTCAAACAAAACGTATATAGAATGTCAAATAAACAAAAAAAATCACAAATATAAGTAATTATTTGAGAGCTACAACAACGATAACAAGCTGCTTATGTTGGTAGATGAAGTTGGCTGAGAGTTCATCCCTCATTTATGTCGAGCCGAGAGGCTTCAGAAAACACAACGCCATTTCCAGTAAGGGAACATAGAGAGCATCGATGCTCCCTGGTTGTTGTGGTGCATTGTGGGATTTTTTAGGGAGCGAACGTTCCAGTGCACTGGAAGAATTCTGAGAATGAGACAGCCCTTAAAATGGCCGACTTCCTGATCAGTGCCCTGACTACTGAACTAGGAATCTGACTGAGACGCATCCATCGGCTCGTGGCACTTCTTGTTACAGACGACATGGAGCATGTCTAAAGGTCTTAGAAGATAAACTTCAACAGCAGTGAAGTAGAGCTACTGTTACACAAAGTAGAGCAAAACAAAAATGGTTTATTTATTTATTTTTTAGTCTTTTATGAGTGGGTTTTGTCTAATAAATAAATGTGATTTAAAAAAAGATTTTATTAGTACATGTGTGCATTCTGTTGCCCCAATTACATTCAGAAACTCTGTGATGATGTAAAAATTTCATTACCGGTAATGCTCTTCCAACGTGCGTCCAATGTGTGTCATACCTAAGAACACCCTTACCCATGATAAAATTACTGTATCACTCAGCCCCTTGGCTTAACGCCGTAACGTGATTGCGAGAGTGAGTCCTCATCAAGCTGTAGTGCTGTAGTTTTAGTACTTTTAGGAATGGAAATGTAAAAAACAGATACAAGGTTAGTACCTCAAGGGTACATCTTCTATTCCTTTCATTTGTATATTTCACTCAGGAATTTGAATGCAGTGTACCTTTAAATCTCACGATTATGTATGATACATAATTGGACCTTGAGGACCACAGTTATGCCTTCAAGAGCACATTTACCTGATTTGTGCCTTGGAGGACAAAACAGTCCTTGAAAGAACAACAACAATAACAACAACAAGAAGAAAAACAGTTCTGAAAAATTCTTTTGAGCACTTCATGAAAGCTGGTTTTGCTCTTCATAGATCCACTAGTTTGTTTATCTTCCTCTGTCTTTTTCTGTCTGAAATGTGGCAGAAACCTTGTCTAAAACACTTAAAATGGGCAATTATGTGCAGGAGGATGAATATAATACGAATTATAATACCATTATGAATTATTTCACAAAGGTGCTTCGCAAACACATAGGCACATGCACACACACACACACCCCACACGCACACTCATTAGCGGCAAGAATAGGTAGCGTGTGCACTAGGAGGGATGCGATTAATTGGTTGGGCACTTAGAGGAACCTGTCTAGTGACTAAGTAGGAGAGACAGCAGAAAGGCCGTGACCTGGCGGATCATCCTTGAAATGCTAAAAAGGAGAAAGCAGAATTCCTTTGGATTTGATTCCGAGGCTGCGTTCAGAGACGGCGGAATTTGTTTACTTCAAATGGAGGTACTGCGATTGTCGATGATTTATGGTGTTGGATATTATCAGTATCACAATATTTTTGCGGCTTGGAGGATATAGATGTTTACTGGAGAGTAAACAAATCAAACCAGTTTTACATTTTTACAAAGCTTGAAATCGATTAAGGCCGAATGTCACGATTTCAAGGTGGAGGCGGATGCAAGTGCAGATTAACTTTTTTAATAATATCAAAACTAAACAAGAACTATGACATAAGACAACCAGTGTAGTGCAAACTGTGACTATAAATACCTGTAAGCGCTCGTTAACATGAATGAAGTTCAAGTGCAGGTGATCATGTGACATGATGATTGGTGCAGTGGTTACTGGGAAATGTAGTCCAGACATCCTTCTCTGATGTTACATGACACTGAACAAACAGTGTGTTCTTGGATATGTTTGTTGTAGATTGTTGTAGTGTTGATGTGTGGTTTGAAATATCACTTTCTTTTTAAAAATGTTTTCCCCAGATGCAGCTTCTTGACAAGTTCCCAATCGAGGGAGGGCAGAAGGACCCCAAAAAGCGCATCATCCCTTTTCTTCCAGGTGAGACCAGTCACTTCCTTTGCTCTTTTTTCTGTCATTCAATCACTCCATCCCCCACACTCACACATGCAGTGACAAATGCAGGCTGCCAGCAATACTGTCTGTGGTACGTCATTTGAATGGTTGGCTAGGACCCTCACTTTTTTAATCCCCAGGCTGTGAAGACCCACACACTCACACTCACACAAATACGCATGCTGTCACTGTGTCAAAGAATCGTTAGTAGAAGCATAGGAGAGCGATGAATAATGCAGCAGAGAGAAAGACAATATGATGTGCGTTTTTCAAACCCTTGCTGACTCGGCACCTCTCTCATCTTCTAGTCTCCAGTCTTTTCTTCTGTCTGCCTGCAGTCACACTGTCTCTAAAAAGCCTTCACACGTCATCTGAACACATCGATTTTACATACAGCAGGACGCACAATCACTCCCAGGACAGCTGTTTGAATCTATTTTGTAATTCCTGTATATTAATCTGTCCTGCAGCAGTGCTTTGTATCAGGAATCAGGACATTTACTCTCACAATTTCGTCTCTATATATTAAAGATGTAGTATTATTTAGTTTACATGTAATAAAATGATATCAGTACATTATACACAGTGTGGGTTTTAATTCTGTCAGTCCCAGTGAATGAGGCGTGGCCTTTGTGCTTGTCAGTTCCAATAATAAATGTCTGGTAAGGGACGCGTGGCCACCATGCTTTTCAGTCCCAATGAAGGAGGAGTAGGCTCTATACCTGTCAGTCCCAGTAAAGGAGGTGTGGTCTTTGTGCTTCTTTCAGTGATGGAAGTATTTGTGCCTGTCAGTCCCAGTGAAGGAGACACGGCCACTGTGCAATTGCAGTAAATGAAACTGTCAGTTCCAGCAAAGGAGGCGTGGCCTTCATGTCTGTCAGTTCTAGTGAAAGAGGTATGGCCTCTATGTCTTTGAGTTGGTGAAGTAGGTTTGGCCTCTGTGCTTGTCAGTTCTGGTGAAGAAGGCCATACTTCATTGGGGGGTAAATGTATCTTTCATTGAATTGATGACTATTGAGATGAATTTCGTATCGTCTCAGAAGATGACATATATTCCTATTGAGCATGTTAGGTATTAGTTTTCCAGTCAGATAGTTTTAAGCTGCATACAGGGCTTGGAAACCCCTAGCGGAGTTGAGTGAGACCTGTGGGTCTGTTTCGGAGAGAGTGGGAGCGTATCAAAAGTGTTGTTTCAGGGGTTAATTTAAATTTAAGCTTCAGATTCTACTTCCTATGTAGGTTTTCTGATAGCTTTCTCTATTGAGTTCAGAATATCTTATTGACTTGACCATATGTAATTACATGCTTTTGTGTATCGGTATGTTTCTCTGGCTGGAGTGCATTTACTGACTCTGCATTCTTTTGTCCATGTTTGACATTGTCCCTGTGGTTGGGAGTTTGTAGTCTCAGCATTCAGCTCTACGAAAATACTAAACCCCTGAAACTCACAGGATCCATTGATGTGCCCTTACTTCATCTCTACCTAAAGAGAGTTATGCAGCAGTGTTTAAGTCCTTTATTCTTTCCAGCTCCCTCACCCCCTCAAAGGTTCAAAAGCTTCAACTACATGCTAATAATGTTGTACCATTGCACTTATCATCTTTTAGATCTTTGGCTAGCTGACCGAGCATCTGGCATAAATCAGAGAAACTGCATCATATAGATGCATTGCATTCTGATATGTTGAGTCCTGATGTTTATCCCTTATGTTTGAGATATGTTTAATTTTTTTCATGTCAATATACATGTAGGATCATTTATATTCAGAAATGCTAATAAAAGTGACAGTCGAAAAACCATATAATACACAGGGAAGCAGCACAGAACTGCTTGATATAGTTAGCAAGAATTTATCAGAGAATAAATAGGCAAAATAATACAGGGCTGAACACAGAACAGGTGAACACAATAGGGTAATTAACCAAGGAGAGGGCTGGGCAGAGACAGGACCAAAACCAAAACAAAAGCACATGTCAAAATATAAACAAAATCACACAGAGAACTGGGAACAATGAGCACATATGGGGTTGGCCTTGAACTGAGCTGTTTAACACTTGAATGGTTTATCAGTTGGTTCAGTAAAGTGTTAGGACCTCTCTCTCTCTCTCTCTCTCTCTCTCTCTCTCTCTCTCTCTCGCCCTCTTTCTCTCTCTCTCTCTCCCTGTTTCTATTTATGTCCCTCTCTCTCTGATGGATAGATGGCTCATCTGGCCCTGTTCAAACTCATATACAACCTTGAAAGTTTATGTATCACACATACATGAAAACACTATATTTCTCTTTCCCAGCTGCATACCCAATTTAATAAGGTTTGACACACACACTGATAAACAATATCATAAAATGCCCCATGCTGTTCTGTGGCATTAAAGTCAATGACTCGTGGGCACAGGAATCCGTGCCACATAGCACAACTCAATAGGGTGAGATTGAAATGACGTAGAGCTCAGAATTCATTTCTATTCATAAAAAAAGTACATCTTTGCACCTTTATGTCCTTGGAGGCCTCCACACGGCCTAAAAACAGCATCCATAGTGCTTGGATTACCTGTTTAATCTGATTAGAGAACCATTTTGTTGGATCTCATATAATGCAGTAGGACTGAGATAATAGAGGAAGCTGACCTAAGGCCAGTCAAATTTGAATGCATTTTGTTTTGTATCAAATTGCAGTTGCGTTATGGGCACTAGAGTAGAAAAAGCCTCAAATTAGAAGGGATAAAGGGATTATAGTAGGTTTAACTCTAGCAAAATCTTCAAATTTGATCATGCTGTCAGGGAAATGTTGTTAATTGGTGATCAAAGTTAAGCAGTTTCTGGTGCACTGATCAGGCAGATGTTTATTTGCTTTCTGGGAAAAACAATCAGCTGTTTATTTATTTATTAATCATTTATATTGTTTTTTTCTTTCATGTTCAGCGCTAGAGAAGCTGCCTTGTGTTATTTTTAACTCTCTCCATTGTTGACTCTTTTTCCTCATTAAGGTAAAATCCTGTTTCGACGAAGTCATGTACGAGATGTGGCCATGAAGAGACTGCGCTTTATAGATGACTATTGCAGGGTGAGTTTTGCCTGCTTCCTTCAAATATCTACAAATGTTAATCACTTTTAATGTTGAATGTATTTTACATTCAGAGAGTTTGTGTGGTTCTAGGAGTCCTCCCATATCACGAGGTTCCTCAGGGTTATGTAATAGGTCCCTTTTTACGTTTACTTTCTCTGAAACAAACATGTAAACAAACATGTGTTAATGAAGAACAGCTGCTAGAGGGAGCTGGAAGAGTGAATGTGATTGTTTGGGAAGCCGGACTTTATGGCAACAAGCTCCATGACATTCTCAGAGCAGTTTGTATGCACTCTGTTAGAGCAGTTCTTAAAAGAGCTTAAAGGAACATCTTTACCTCTGACTGTTACAAAGCCCTGACACTGGGTACAACTTTCAAAACTGTGACACACTATTTTTTTTTGTGTTTATGTGTAACATCTGACATACAGTTTCTTTTCTAAGTTGTTACTATAGAAACGATAACTTAATAGAACAAATGAATTAATATAAACCTGTGACTTGAATTACAGCCGGTACCACTACCAGAGAAAATTAACCAACACTCTCTGACCAATCAGAATTGAGAATTCAGCAACACTGTCTTATAACACAGTTTATTGTTCTGCTTCAAGCCCTATATACTGTTTAAAATATTTGCCATAAATGTATCTTACCAATATTTATTCCATTCCAATGAGTATTAAGTAAAGCTGTGGGAAACACAGCAGGTTCTGTTACTGCAAGTCCCATAACACTGATATGACAGGACCAGGTCTGTATGTTCTGCCAGTTAAGAAACACCTTAGATTTGGAAAAGGGAGATGTCTTCCTGCAGCTCTATTAATGACTTCTTTCTAAAATGTATCCTTGGTTATTTGAGGAAGCAGCACATTAGTGACCCATGCAAGAGAGCAGTTTGCTTTGAAGTTGTTGGAGAGGGCGATGTTTACCACCCATTTCCTGTGCACTTTAATTAGACAAACGACCTCCATGTAATTGCCCGATGTTCTCAAGGAATGTGTTTGCTCAAGGGATTCTCCTTACAAGTGCATGTATTTCTCACAAGCTGTCTGTCACTCTCCCCCCCTTTTCCCCCTCTGTTGATGGTCTGTGCTAATGAGTTATCACAAGAAGCAAGCAATTCACTGTTTATGCAATTGAAAATGCATTCAAACACAAGTGATTAAAATTTCAGCTCACTAAATTACTTTGCATACAAGTGAACAAGACTGAAAGGCATTACCTTTTAAACTGAATGTAAAGAAATATTAAATAATGAGTTCAATAATTAGTCAAATAAACATTATGATTAGGGCTGGGCAATATAATGATATCAATAATGTGGTATAATAACATTACTGTATACTTTTTTTGCTGTAAGAAGGAACTGACTGGACTAGGGCTGGGATATATGATATATTCATATCAGGATAAATTATGTCACAATAAACTGAGATATTGTGGATATCATAATATCTTTCTATAACTTTATTTAAGAAAAAAAACTGACTTACTCAAAGCAGGTGATTTGAGTCGAAAATGAAAGTTAAATGTTTGTATTGAATCTTTTAGATACATTTTTAACATTTTTACAGATTTTAATAGAATTTTCCAAGATTTTACTGTTAAATCATTTATTTCATTTTTTTTTTTTTAAATAAAAGGATAATTAAACCAAGGTGTTAACATGTATCATCGTCATGTCTTTATAAAATCACCCACCCACAGACTGGATGTTAAAAAATATTATTGTACTAATTGCTCCATTTGCTCTCCTTTTCTATTAAAATACTATAATTTTTTTTTATTATTTTTTATTTTTTATTTTAAATAATTGGCACCAATCTGTTAATTGGTTCCAATCTGTGACTATGTAGTGGCCCTTGTTGGTGGTTTGTCAGCAATCTTTTATATTGTCATACATACTGTGTATTCAAGCCATATCGCTCACCCTTAATCGGGACCTCCATTTTGTACACAGCAGAAGTGTTGTGTAAAACTGGGTAGTCAAGCCACGGTTCAGAAGAAATTTGTCAGTGTGAAAACAAACCATGAATCAATTCCTCATTTCCATCTGGAAATCATAGTGTATGGACTCAAGTATTCAGGCCAAGTACTATATAAAAGTTTGGTTGAATGTGGAAGCAGCACATTGAACCAACAGATATTGCAATAATATGTAGTTGTTATAATATATCACACATATAGTTATTTGTTATTGAATATAGGAACTCAATGCTTGCCATCAATCACACATACCAGCTATATGTTACTACTGTACATACTAATAAACTCAGATCCAGAGCTGTAGGGCTCAAATACACTTCATTCAGTTTAAAGCGCTTGAGAATCAGGTGTTCTTAAAGGAAAAATCTAATATATAATAGTAAATAAAATAGTAACTGCGGCATGTGGAAAAGTTTGGACACCCTTCCAGTTGCAAGGTCTTGGAACTTAATTTACTTGTTAGTCTTTAATTGACTCATGAGGACTTGTTAGGCAGGTAAAGAATTGTCATTACGAATAACAATTCCTAAGCATAATAAATTCTTTGACTCTTCAAACCTTGTGCTAACACTCAGCAACCATGGGCTCCTCTTAGCAGCTGACTGAGGATCAGAAATTGATGCTAATTGATGCCTACAAAGTAGAGGAAGGCTATAAAAAGATATCAGAGTGCTTCCAACTCACAATTCCAACTGTCTGAAATGCCATTAAGAAATAACGGGGAACTGAGAAATTCACGGAAAGATCTAGAATACTATAAAACTCTCAGTTAGAATTACCTGTATGTTGGCTAGAAAGGCAAAGCAAAACACCTATATGACACTAAGCAGGAAGGTTTAGCTGACACAAGGGTGATGATGCACCATTCTACTTTGCAGTATTGCTTGCACAAACATGATCTGCATGGAAGAGTCATCAGACAGAAACCTTACCTGTGACCTTATCACAGTGTGACCATCTCATGCATACAAAACAATATCTAGGCATTTCGGGGTTGTGTGACAGCCTGTGGCACAGGAATCATTGCAAATACAGATGGAATAATGAATTCCAGTAAATATTAGAAGATATTATAAGATTGTAACACAGTCAGTCAAGAAACTAAAAAGAGACTGGCTTTTACAACAAGACAGTGATCCAAGACATACTTCAAAATCCACCATGTACTACTTCAAGAAATACAGGCTCAAACTTGAACATCAGTTAAAATCTTTGGGTAGATCTTAAACATGATGTGCATGCAAGACGTCCTATAAGAATTTCTCAGAACTAGAAGCATTCAGCAAGGAAGAGTGGGTGTTAATTCATCAAACAGGAATAGAAAGACTCCAAGCTGGCTATAAGCTGCAAGCTGTGATATCTTCAATAGGCGATGTAACTAAGTACTGATGTGCATTTCCTTCTTTTCACTTCAAATGTTTTTTGGCCAGGGGTGCTCAAACCTTTGCATATAACTATATAATGTCAATGTGGCTTTGAATATTACGGGAAAATCATGAGTGAGAAAAGAAGCTTTTTTTGTTTTTGTGCAGCTAGCAGTGAATGTTATCCCTTTTGTTTGAGATCGCTGACATGTTTTCTCCTATTGAACACCAGTGTAACTGTGCTAGAAAATAACAGTGTGATATCAGCACAGCACACAACTGCAAACTTCCCACGAGAATAACAAAAATACAGCACTGACCAACAAATTAGCACCAAAATCACTAAGCACATCACAGATATTTCAATAGAAACATATTTAATGCTTCTCAGTGTGGAGTTTTCCTTAATAATAAACCATTTTGATTTCCCAGATTTGAGTAAAAGGGTTGTAAGAGGATAAATTAATTAGGTCATAATTATAGCAGCCTGTTTCCAGGTCAGGCGCTATTATCAAGAAGTCTTACTGATCACTTACAGTCATCATACTGTTTTGAAGCCTACTTCCTGTTGAAATTATGTCATTAGCAGTTCAGGGCCAAATCCCCACATAACCAGCTTTCCCACGAAAATGTGAGGACCTCAGAGACCCCGAGTTCTCAGAGCGAATCCCGGCTGACGTCTTTATTTGGGTCTTGTGCAAGCCCTAGCATGAATCCATTATGTTCACAGATATGTTCAAGCTCATGTGCTCAAAATCAGTGTAGCACCACCTATTGGTTTTTAACAGAACAGCATTTTCTATTTCTATTGCCAGACAAATAAGAAATAAAGAAAAGTATGCCAGTAGGATTGCTTAAGCTTGAACACACTGTCAGAGTGATGTGAGCAGAACTCAGTCATCCTCCACGTCCTGTATGGATGCCTTGACAGTAAAACTCGGTGATGCTGCTGCCTGGAAGTCATGTGTGTCCCTGCTGATTGTCCCGTGTCATTTCCTCTTGGTGTATCAGGCGCTGGTGCGACTTCCTCCGCAGATCTCCCAGAGTGAGGAAGTACTGCGCTTCTTCGAGACCAAACCAGATGACACGAACCCTCCTGTAGAGTGAGTGTCATATGCACACACAAACTTGCATGCACGATTTACACTTTTTAAAGTGTTTTCAGCAGGAACCTGGAACTTACTGCCATGTAGGAATGTTTCAATCGGGGAGGAGCTTGCCATATTGAACACCACTGATTGGTTAAATAAAACTAAATAAAACTATAACTGAAGCTATAATTATAACTATAGCTAAACACCAATTACTGAAATGTGTGTGTGTGGGTTTGGATGTGTGCTTTTTTTAATACCTTTTCTTGGTATGAAATGTATTTGTATTCTATTGTAGTCACTGCCACTACACAGACTGACAGACAAGTGAGTGAGTGAGTGAGTGAGTGAGTGAGTGAGTGAGTGAGTGAGTGAGTGAGTGAGTGAGTGAGTGAGTGAGTGA
>JANDJT010000154.1:10776605-10787512 GCA_024331685.1 Stegophilus panzeri | reverse complement strand
ATATCTTAAAAATTATTATATATATTAACTTATATATTAAATGTGTATTTCAACCATTCAACAAAATGTGTTATGTCAACTCAGGCAACAGTATCTTTATAATCAGTATAATTCTCAAGTTTTTAGTAACTGGGTTCAGTTTTAAATTAAACTAGCATCCATTCTGATGGCATAAGGATGTTACATTCTAATGATTTGCTTAATAATATGATTTTTTAAATTTATTTAATAATGTACTTCCAGTGTATAATTTGAGTAACAGTGTTGTACATTCGATGTGACCTCATCAGTCAATATCACAATATCACTGAGCATAAGGAAGTAATAATGAGAGAACTTCCTTTTCTTCTTCCCACGATCTTCTGAAAATTATTTGGTGCGACTTCCTGTTGAACATCCAAATATTTCATAGAGGTGAATGGGTGCAGGTCACAGGGTTGAATAAATATTGTGGGACACAACTAAAATGGAAATTTTTCATAATCTATAATGGATGACTAATGGATGAATATTCATGCATTAATGCAAAAAATAATATGATTTTTGAAGTATTCTCATAATTATGCTTCAATGTAGAGTGTAGTTATAGTGGGCTATGAGGCAAAAAGTATGTTGTTTTCTAAGAGCTACAGATAGGTTGTTGTTTTTTATTAGTTTTAACAGGCACATGGGTTGTTATGAAGGACAATTTCCCTGTGTTTGAAATGGCTTTAGCCTTTTACTTCACATAAATAATTGTAAATACAATATCAATGGGACACAAATGGCACCCTGAACACTGTAAGGGAATAACCTTCTGGTACCTGGAAACTTTTAGCTACAGAATCTGCAGGCTGAGAAAGCTAGCTGACTTAGCTAATGATAGTAATGGAAAAATAAGTTTTGATTGTTGTGGTATATTTTGACAGGTTTAGCTACTGTTAATACTGTTAAATCTCTGCAACTCATAAACTATGACACAGATACAGAAACCCCATTTTTCTGTCAAATGTAAACAAGCTAGTTAGTTAGAATTTAACTAGCCAGCTAGTGAGCTAGCTGATCTAATCTTAGTCTGGAACAAAACTGTACTTTCTGTATTCTGACAGTTTGTTAATTTCTGTAAATCATGATATCTACAATCAGGAAAACACATCTGTGTCAAATGTGAGAGTGTTTACTAGCTGTTCGCTTGTTAGGTGGGTAACTAATTAGAGATGACAGGGGGATATGAGAGTATTTTTCAGAATGTATACTGTGTATAAGGTTCTTATATTCTGTGTAGTAGTTTCAACTGCACTAAAACACATTAAACGATTTTATTCTACAAAAATGTAATGGTTTAAAATGGTTTTAAATGTCTGAGGTACTTTAAGTTAGTGTGTTGAATATTAACTCTGATGAGGCTAGAGTGTGATGAAAAGAGCTTTCTTTTTTCTTTGACTAGATTAGATTATAACATTTTTTGCTCACCCTGCTGAAAAAAACAATAGAAACCATCATAGAATTTGTATTGGTTTTACTGGTTAGAATGGGAATTGTATTGGTTTTAATGGAAACTGTAATGTAGGTCCCTGTAGGTCTCTACTGGTAATTTGTTGCCTTCTATGTCTAGTGGATACCATTAAGGACCAGTAATGATAAAGGGTTTAATGGGTGGTTTGTAATGGTATATGTAGTGGAAACCATTCGAATGAAAACCATCTATGATGGTTTCTATTGTTTTTTTCAACAAGGTGGTCATGTGATGAACCCTTCAGTCCTGTCATCTACAGTATTTCTCTGTTATGACAGCGTTAGGGGCTGGCCTACCTGCGTGTTAGATTTGGGAAAACACAACTTTCTTGCGACACGGCTGTAGCTGGCCAAGACTCAGTACAGCATCAAAAACAGGAAAGATCTACTCAGTGCCAAGACCATGTTTTGGCCATGTTTAGAAATATTACGTAATTTCTTGGTAACTCCAAAACTGATGATCTGGTTTTTTTGGCATGTGTTTACTTGTGTGTCTGTGTATGAGGAAAAGTAGTCCAGCAAAGCTGGGCTTGTCAACAAAAACACATCCCGTAACTTTTTAACATCATTTGAATATTGTTTCCTGTGTATGTCTAGTGTTCATAATGTCTTTTTTTAATAGTTCTACACTGTCTGTTTTCTCACACTGTAATTCCGTTTTTCCTCCTGTTTTTTTCTCCTTGTTCATTATTACTGTCCCAGTTGCTTATTTCTTGCTTAATCAGTCTCTTGGGATTTGAGTAGTGGGAGGCAGGGGTCAGAGAACAGCCGGGTCAGCTTGTCCTCCTCCCTCCTGTCCACACCCCATCTCTCTCTCTCTCTCTCTCTCTCTCTCTCTCTCACACACTCTGTCTGTCTGCTCCCCATCTACCATCAACCATCACCCCATTCCTGTCTCCTGTTTTCCCTTTTCTCCTGATGCCATTTCTCCCCCCTTCTCTCTCTCTCACACACTGTATAATGTTTTACAGATGCTATCTCTCCTTCTCTTTCTCTGGCACCTTTTCTAGTCCTCTTCTGTTCATACACTCCACCCCTAAAAGGTGAATGCCTCCTAGGGCCTTACACTGAGCCACACAAGTGTTAAATGGTTTTGTTTACTTTTTTGTTTACAGCTTTGCGTAGGCCTCAGGATTCTTGTAAACACTCCTTAATGATGGAGTCACCTTTCCAGCAACATCTACTAAAACCTCCCTTGCATCAATATCTGCAATAGTTACTCACACATACTGTGAGGAAATACAGAGAAACAGAAAGGCTGTATAGTGTTTGTTCATGCGTATGTTTTTAAGCTCTTGGGAAGAATTCAGCTTTGGAATCTTACTGATTGTTATTCTAACGCAATGTAGCATCGAGTTCCCGCTATCGCAAAAGCCCTGAGGATGAAAAATGATTCAAAACACTCTGAACAGTCTGGTTCGAAACATTTGACTTTGAAAACTACATAAATGCTTTATAGTTACGTTTTTTTTTTTTTTTTAAAGAAAACACCACCCTGAGACACATTAAATATATTTATACTGAAATATTTGTGATGTGATCAGCAATTTTGGTGCTAATTTATTGGTTGGTGCGGTATTTTTGTAATTCTTGTAAGAAGTTAGCAGTTGTCTTCCACAATGAAATCACATCAGGGACATTGTTAGTGCAGGTACAATAGTGTTTAATAGGAGAAGAGTTTGATTTTGCTGTTAGCGCCTAATAACAAAAAACGTCTGGGTTACGCATGTAACCTTGTTCCCTGAGAAGGGAACGAGACGTTGCGTTTAGCATAACACTATGGGAGCGCTCCATAGTGTTATGCTAAACGCAACGTGGAATTCCCTTTGAAAGGGAAGCTGATTTTCTTACCATTATTCAGTGCCATATTAATGAAAAATCCAATGCAGAAGTAGTGGAGTTACAGAACTCCATGTAGCAATACAACGCAATTGAACTGCTGATTAGTTAGCACGTGAAAAACATGATGGTTTTGATGGCTGTATTAGCATAAATGTTGAAGATTTGGAACCTGCTCTGTTTGAGCAGCATGTAAAGATAAGGTGGTGAGAAAGCTGGACAGATTAAACAATAAAGTGCTGCTGCATTGCCCTTTTTATGTAGAAATGAAATGAGGGCTCAATCCTACTGGTGCCACTATCTGGAGGTAGTCGAACGCACTTGTGGGTAATGTAGGAAACTGTTAACCAAAGTGAAAATAGATGTCAGTGAAAGAAGTTAAAAAAAGTCAACTCAGAATTTCATTATAAAATAAAATATTGGATGCCTTTGAAAACCAAATGTTAAATATAAAGATCCATATGCAAATTGTCGCTGGGTGGATTTCTCATTAAAGTCCTTCAAGTTAGCATATTATTGAGTTTTTCCATCTGAAGCAGTATGCAGTTACAAGAAGGAATTCTTAAGGCTACATGATACTGTTATAAGATGTCCCAAATACACTGAGCTCAGTTGTTATGATGTACTCATGTAACTCAGCCTGGAAAGTGTCTTAACACAAGCTTATATCAATGAAATTCTGTCACATAAACATTACATAAAAATGGACAAAAGCATTGTCTCTTGACATGAAGTACATGGAGGTATAGTTTTCATGTAGCCTTATTGCCACTGAACTTTACAGTAAGCTAAAACTTTATTATTAGCAGTAGAACTACCTATGCATATATATTGTTAATGTAATTTAATAAATAGATGTGTGTGTGTGTGTGTATATGTGTGTGTGTGTGTGTGTGTGTGTTTGTGAAGGTTTAATCTTGTTTAACTGCATGAAAGTGCTGCAGGCTTGCTTTAAGAGTCTCCAGAGGAAGTTGCTCTAGTTAAGCACTTTTCAGCATGGCGCCCTCTCTTATTTAATTCACCATTTAAATGGCCTTCAGATTTTAGCACGCAAGCTTTGAGTGTTGCTTTAGTTTCTGATGCTAGCATACCAGAAGTATTCTATTAACTTTAACTTGTCATGCAATGAATGGAAGACTATAGCATTATTTAACAGCTGTTAATGTTATAGCATTCACTACTTTGATACATTGCCACTCGATACCCTGGATCTATGAATTACAAAGAACATAAACATACACGACTATATTTTTGTGCTTAACGCCTCTTCACTCCCTTAATTTAACAGTGATCTTGGGAGCTGTAACACCAAGACCTGTAGTCCTTTTTTTCTGTAATTTAAAGACACCCAAGTGACACCATGAGGTCATACCCCTAGCATTCTGGGTCTTCAGCCTCAGACAGAATGCCCTCAAACAGTCTCTATTTATTTTGTTCAGGAATTTATTACTTGGTTTGGAAAGAGCATTGAATGTCTATTCACAGCAAAGCATATTGATGTATTCTTTGGTCTAAGAGCCTTAAAACCAGAATAGCAGACTGGAAATGAGAATTTTCATGCTGTTTATTCTGTAGAGAGCATACGTTAGTGACTAGCATGTCCTTCACAGTGTTAGTTTGATTTTGAGCCCCTCAAATTGCAGTTCAAATATCGCTCGAGGACAGCGATATTTGTCCTCGAGTTCTGTTCCTGTTCAGCCAACAAAGACAGGCATTCTGAGTCTCGAGCCATGCCGCTCCAGAATGTTCCGGGTGACCTCAGGCACATGGGGCAGAAAGAGATCTTTTATTCGCTTTCCAGAGACACAAAGGGAGAGGCTGGCAAAAGGATGGATGGAGGGATAGCGATGCTAAGAGGGATTATGTCTTCCCAAATATAGTACATTGGCTTAATAGTATAGTGCAATGACTTAAGTGCATAGTGTAATGGCTTATAAGTATCGTGCAGTGGCTTAAGAGTATAGGACAGTGGGTTAGTACAATGGCTTAAGAGTACAGTGGAATGACTTAAAAGTATAGGATAATGACATAAAGTATAGCACAAAGGCTTAAGAGTAAATGCAATGGATCAATAGTATAGTGCAATGGCTTATGATTATAGTGAATTGGTCGTAACAGTCTAGGAAGTGGGTTTGGACAATTGCTTTAGAGTATAGTGGAATGACTTAAAAGTATATATCAATGATTTAAGAATATGTCAGTGGCCAATGTCTATAGTACAATGGCTTAAGAGTATAGTGTATTAAGAGTATAGTGCAGTTGCTTAAGAGTATAGTGTATTAAGAGTATAGTGCAGTTGCTTAAGAGTATAGTGTATTAAGAGTATAGTGCAGTTGCTTAAGACTATAGTGTATTAAGAGTATAGTGCAGTTGCTTAAGACTATAGTGTATTAAGAGTATAGTGCACTGGCTTAAATTAATATAATTCATTATAGCGTGGAACCTTGTGCTGCTCATTATTAGTGTATTTTTCTCTTTTGGGTGAATGCTATTTGTTATCACTCTTACCATGGTTTCAGTTACATTCATATTTGATATTTCCAGGGTGTATCATAGATTATCTTTTTTTCTTCTGGGTATTTGTTGACATTATTTAGTTCTCTGTTTCTCTTTTATAATTCTCTTTGTATATCTTTGCCTTTTTGTGCTTCTCTACATTCTCTATATTCTTACATTTGTACACACACACACACACACACACACACAAAACTGCTCATACCTTAACAGCTGAGGAGACAAATCCAATTCATTAATCTATTAAGCAGTGAGGGTTTAGCAGGTCCTCCCTCCATCCTCTGGAGAAACTGAGAGAGAGAAGGGGAGGGTGCAAAAAAAAAAAAAAAAATTGAACAGGGTATGAGGGGACAGAGACTGGCTCTGTTTGGGTCACATGATGAGCTGCTGTCTGTCTGTTGTAGCATCAGCAGCTCGTCTTCCAGCCTTCAGGATCAAACACATGCACGCTCCTCACCGTGCCACACATTTTTGCTAGTGCATGTGTGTGTATGCCTGTGTGAGCGTGCGAATGTTATCAACAAGAACTTCAGTTGCAGCTCGAGGATATACAGCCAGAACTCTAGTCATGTCTTTCTGTTGTTTCTTCTTTTTCAGGGACTATGGCACCAAGCGGAAATCAGGTAAGACAGAGACTATCACACCATCACTCTTAAACCTGTTGCACTAATCAGCAGTGTGTAGCAGTGTGCACTAACATCATCATTGCTCAGCATCTTTCACATTCCGTGCATGCTCACTCACTGAATGACTTGCAGTTTTGTTGGATTAAAATGCAGCACAGTATCTAGGCTATCTAAGTCTAGACTAGGTGTGATGAGGAAATCTGAAATTGCTTTATGCTACACACACAACACACACACACACACACACACACAAAACTATTTCTGTGACAAGATGTTTAAAGAAGCATTCAGGTCCTGGCATTCAGTTTTTGAAGCTTAGGCAACACATGTGCATGTGTTTAGGGAGGTGTGGCGTTGCGAGGACATTGAAGGGAAGACTGCATTTATATGCATTTTAAGTAAAAAAAACCAACAAAAAACAGTTAACTGTTATTTAAAGGTGTGGTCAGTAATTATTAATTTATAAAAAGCCTTTTATAGTATTTGTCAAAAGTTTGCCTCACATTTTATAAGCGTTGCACAAATGATTTATAGTAGAATTCATGAAATTTAAATGTCAAAAAAAAAGAGAAGTGACATTATAAAATTGATGAGATTTTGTCTTAATACAGTCCCTTCAGGAATTAGCAATTTTGCGATTGCAGAAATTAACGCAAAATCAAGCAAACTCCCTAATATTCAGAGGAGCTTGCACTTTTTCACAGTTACTGCAGATTTTCTGTAGATTTGGACCAAGATGCGTCATGTGACATCATCAGAACGTGCGTTCAGCCAAAGCTTTCTTCGATTCATGTATGTCGATACATGAGTACAGCTAAAAGGTCTCATTTACCAACAAACATCACTGTGAAAGATTCACCAATTTTCAGCAAAAAACAAACAAAAAAACCCCCCACAAATTGTATCACAAATTTTGAGAAAAGCGGCAGCAAAATCAAGCATTTTTGGCTGCAATTATCACACAAGAAAAACAAATCCTGTATGGACTGTACAGTAACATGTAATATTAGGTTTTAGGTTTATCTTTCCATGAATTTTTAATAGCACACCTACTCTAGACTACAGGGTGGGGTTTAACTGCACATCTCTGGGATGGAGGGAAGATAACAGTTTGACATCAGTCTTGCTGATAATTCTGAGGCCAAAATGATTCGGATGATTTTGTATATTCCATATCAGTGAAATAGTTCAGTCTTGGATTGGTGTTCAAAAAGATTCAGACATGTCATGCGGGAGCTGGGCTAGTTTTCTAAGGAAGACCGTGTGAAAGTTGGTGCGCTGTTACTTCTGTCGTTCTTGGTGGTATTTCCTGATTGCTGTTCATGACATAATCTTAATGTTGGAGATATCAAGAGGGAACTCATTCTGATTGATGTGTTTTCAGCCTTGTTTCCAGTAAAATGACTCTGACCAGATGGATGAAAATGGTCTAGTGTTCATTCTTATTTAGTGTGCGACTGCACTTGTGTACATATGCATGTATTTACTGTAGTTTTCAGGCTGTACATGTGGAACTGCAATTGAGTGCAGATTTCAAAGCTGACCATATGCGTAGTCATCCACCCAGATAAAGCATATACACACAGGAACCAGTGGTCATTAGTATCCATTATGGACCACACCAGTAAGGATATATAGGTCAAAGAATAATCAGTGTACTTCCTGCGGTATCCTAGAAAGAAAGATATTTCTTGCAACAAAACATCCAGGAAAAGCTTATAAGTGAGTTTTATTCCATTTGGCTCAGTTACTGAAATGTCCTCAGTAATTTTCTTGCCATTGTTCAGCTGCTTGATAACTACTGGCATGGAGCTTCGTTTCCTCTTACACCCTTTGAAAATTGCAACCATTGGGGTTTTGTTGTTTTAAGGAATTTTCCAAATAATTCCGTATGACATTTTAATCCTAATAAATATTTGCATGACAAGCCATATGCTAACATTTACAAGCTCTCCATAAGCCATGTTTTGCACAGTACTCTGCATTTAAAAAAAAGTCTTCATTTCCAATTATATGTCTGTTAGGAATGTAACCAAATATGAATACATTATTCGGAATGAACAGATAATGTGCTCTAAACAGATACAAATACAGATACGAATGAGGGTGCACTGTTCTTTTTTAAGTAAGCTTGACTTAAAGGTTCATCTGGTTGAGACTAGAGATGTGACTCAGGGCAGGGATCCCATGGGATACAGCAACAAAAGCATGAGAGGAGGAGGTTTTTACTTTCCTACGGGTGTGAGAGAGTGATCAAATATCTCGTTGGACGAACAGGGACCACTTTAACATAAACAGTGTACAGTACAGCATTCATTCATCCTTAGTAACTTCCTGGTCAGGGTCACAGTGGTATAAATTAGGCAACTAATTTGTTTCTATTTTTGGTAAGTGCAAGCTAAATTAATAGCTGTGTGAGTGGGATAAAAACAGTCTTGCACAAATCTGTAGTTGGGATCAGTTGTGAAGAATTCGAGTAATGTAGTGAGGTTCAGGAACTGTCAGAGCCAGGATTCACAGACCTGGTTAATGCTAGGGTTTTTTCTAGTGTGTTCCAGTGCTTCTTGGGGAACAGTGGTAACTTTGTTTAAAAAACAAACAAACAAACAAACAAACAAACAAAAAAAAGAATCCCTTTCATTTTAAGCCAGAGACTCACTATGGGTCTAAATCCAAAAACAGGTCCAGCTCCAGATAAGGTCATTGCATTATACCCCTAATGCATATACATATTGAGAATTTAGTTAATAAATGAATTAATGAGCCCTGACCTCATTTAGCTCATTCTGATTGATGTAGCACAACCAAACAGCTTTAATGCAAATATATTAGACCTACCATCGAACCATAGTGAATTCCCATTCTGGGGTTTTTTTTTTTTTTTTTTTTTTTTTTTTTTGCTATACTGTACAGTAGATGAATTAATGGGGCCCATGTCATCTTGAGCACAAGGCTGTTTGTTTTCCATCATAATAGCCTCCCTTGACAGGCTTGCCATGAGGAACCCTAGCAAACAGCTGGAAAGTATCATTTAGCTGGTGACGATTTCAAAACAAACTCTGTATTAATTGTTAGATGTGGATGGTGCTGACTCCACATCTCACAGTGTTTTTCAGAAAACTCTGGATGATCTCATTGGGTATTGGGTTGCGAGTAGCATCAGTGGAAAAATATTTGTTTTTTTAAATGTTGAAATATGGACAAGAAATTTGGAAGGGGTAGGTTTGGGGCATTGTACTTGGACTGGAAAGAAGGATTGCTTCGCCATGAGATAGTGGTGTAGGTTAGTAGCGATTGTGTCTTTTTGGACAAATATAATGTGCAGAACTTGATGACACCAGGAGGACTGCAATGTGTGTGTTTGTCTGGCTTCAGTTCAATCTCTTCCAAGCATGCATTAACTAATCAGGCATTTTAAGACCATCTGTTTTAGTGAAATGATCTCGAAATGGGAGCCAAAAAGACAAAACCCGTTAGTTTTATTGGTGCTTTCCAAATCCCTCAAACTTGACTCTAATTGCACATTATGGATTATCTTTAGGATTGGAGAAGCGTTTGTTGGCCTCAAGCTCCTTGAACAGGTGGCTCCATGCCTTGCGAATGGCAGTAGTTCTGATTTGGGAAAATGGTGATCTAGTGGAATTGTACACTGTTGATCCCAGGATGGGACTATCAAGGCAGGATCTGGGATTCTGGATTACATCAAGTCACGTTTTTGTATTGAGCATTTTGCAGTAGACATTTACAGATGTCAAGATCTATACCCCTAATGAGTAAGACAACATGGAAGGTGGTAAGAAAAAATAGCCGTGCCTTGTTGAACCAGTTAGGTGCCAGTTATACTCCAAATAAAGTCCAAAATAGCTGAACATGGAAAAAAGCAAAATTTAACAGGAATTGGAGTTAGACCAGCCAGTTCATTTTAATTTCATTCAATTTAGCAGGTTTTTATTTTTATTTATTTGCTTATTTTTTGGATCTGTAAAAAGATTTTGAAGGTAGTGTTCTAAGTAGGATATAATTAGAGATACTGTATAAGAACATTAACACATTCATCCATGTTGGACCTGGGTTAAATTGCTGATTATTAGATTACTGATTACTTATTATGTGCTAATTGCCTTCTATATTTTGTCAGAAATTTAGCTCCTTCTGTAATTGTGTCATTTAATTTAATAACCGAGCCTGGTAATTGTTATTGTCATGCTTGTCACGTAAGACTGACATGTACATCCGGGCAGTCCAGACTATGTGTGGCAATTTGGGCAAATTACCCACATTCTTTATCCTGTCCAAATTGCTCAGTCAAATTCCTTACAAATTATATTTAATTATATGACCAAGCTTCCTCTGTAAAACTAAACCAACTTGAATAGTGTCAGCTAAAATGTGTCATTAATGGATGAAATGAGCACAAACTAAGCATAATATGAA
>JANDJT010000154.1:10747515-10773548 GCA_024331685.1 Stegophilus panzeri | reverse complement strand
TTTCCTGGCACGCCTCCCATGCAGGTCAAATTTGTGCAATCTCTTTCTGATTGTAGAAGCATGCACTTTGACACCAATAGCTGTAAGACTTACTAGCAGATCCTGTGATGAAATCTTGGGATCCTTGGAGACTTTTTTTTGCATCAGACGGACTGCTCTTGGGCTGAGTTTGCTGGGACAGCCAGTCCTGGACAAATTGGCATTTGAAATCTGTGCCATTTGTACAGTATTTTCCTTACAGTGGAATGTAATTTCAAATAATTTATTCAAATAAATAATTTCAATCTTTTTAAATCCGTTGCCAGACTCACAGGCATCCACAACCTTTTTTTCTGAAGACACCCAATCTTGAACACCTGATTCTAATTTTATGGATTTGAAGATGTGATAAATGTATGGGTATACTTAATTTTTCCATATGACTGACCTGTTTTTTGTTCGTTTAAATTGTGAAAATTACTACAAAAGGTCAATGTCATTTGATAGTGTATCAGCTCTATTAATAGGCACTCTTTCAAAGAGGATCAAATGTTTGCTTGTCCAAATATGTCAAAAAAAACCAAAAAAACCCCAACAATTTCCATGGAGTGTACTTATTTTTTTTCACATGACTGTATAATGGACGACCTATGGAAAAGAATGTTTTAAGCTTGAGATGGATTCAAATATATAATCCTTTTAACAATTATTTTTCAAACTAAATTGCATATGTATTTGTAAATGTAGACGCAAACGACATTCCAGTCTTGATATCACACTTATGTTGAAATGCCTTTATTTTGGCTTGGATTCTGCAATTGTTGAGTTTGAATCTGATCATGATTTGTGTGTAACATGATTTTCAGGCAGACAATCTCTCTTGCTGCACCATTCTGTCTTTTTTTTGTTTGTTTGTTAGACCCATGTGAGAACCAGATGTGTGGGTTATAAGGGGGGGTGATGTCAGTCGGTCAGACAGACCCCTGCTTACGTGGCATCAGGGATAAAGTTTCACTGTGACGTAGCAATGGCCAATACTGTTTACACAAGCCTCAAAGGAGGGGGCACCAAAGAGGAGGGGAGGTGATACTGATATGGAGAGGGGGGAAATACGAGTGACACAGAGAGAGCAAGACAGAGACAGACATGGACGGATACAGAGTACTGGAGAGATGGAAAATTGTGGAGGGGGTAAGCTTAGTTTTAGAGGACAGCAGGGCAAGAGGGTGTGCGTGCATGTGTGTTTTCATTGAGAGGAACAGTCGTAAATGGGTCCGTGTGGTTTTACTACAAATTTGCATTTAGCATGCAGTGCACTTTTTGCAAAATTCCACTCCATTTGTAGCTTTGTTTGAGTACGTTTTCAAGCACGGTGGGCAAAGTAAAAAAAAAAAAAAAAAAAGCCTGTGGATTAGAGCCTGTTAGAGTTGCTGAATTACAGCATTGAAATTCCAAAGGTCAGAGTATCTGGGGCATTATGTTCAAAGGAGCAGTTTTTTACAGTCCCCTGTTGACTGTGAGGCGAATCGCAATTGCAATGAAAACTTTAAAGATACAAACCTTTCCTCCTCTATTAAAGCTACAATTGTTTGCAAAAGTTTGTGCCCCCTTGGTTTCTGGGTGAAAATATATTATGGATTATTTTATTATATACAGAAAGTGAATTTCATACTTATTTAATATTATAGTTGAGTCCAAGCTCAAAGGTTTGACATACTGTAGGTAATTTATCTAAATGAATCTCACATCAGTGTCGAAACATAAAAGCGTCAACATAAGTACTTTAAGGCATGAAAAGTTGAAACAGGCTCTTGAGAAGTTTACTGTAAGTTAAGGGTCACTGGGATAAAAAACAAAAAACAAAAAAAAAAAACAGCTACCACAAGATATAAACCAGAAAATGTTGACCTTTTACCAGAGTGAACAGGACATAAATGGATAAATGTTTAGACATACTATAGCAGTGCACACCATCGCTTAGGAATGTAAGAAAATGTACAAAAACAAAAATGCGACCAAAGAGTGGAAGGGAAATGAGTGAAAAAGACTGAGACAGCATCACGAACTAAATAAAATAAACAAAATAAAAAAAACACACACAAAAAAACCAGCAGGAAACCTGAAAAAGTCTTTAGAGACACAAATGGAATAAAAGTCCACATGTACATATCACATTCAGAAATTTTTTGATATTATAAAATACACTATTGATAAAATACACTGTTTGATTATATTTGTTAATTGATAATGAAAAGAAATCTATAAAAACACTCATAAAACTCAATAAAATATCTTGTTGGTTTTGTGATTTTGAAATTAGAGTCTGCAAACTTTTTGCTTTAAAATGTTTGTATGCCTTGTTGATTGACTTAAGAAAACAGGGACGAGCTGAGTAACTCTGTTTAGGCTAGGGGCGGAGCTTATTTCTAGGCTGGATAAAGTCAACACACCTAGAAATTGTTGAAAAATCTAGTCAGATGCATTCCATGAAAATATACAGAATCTAGTTTTTCTGATGAATCTTAAACTGATCTATGATTATTATCGACATAGTAATACAAAATGGACTGCACCTTTAATCTGGATCAGATCTACCTAAGAAGATAGTACGTGAGCTAAAAGTAAATAATGTTTCCGAATTGCTGATTAGACAAACAAAATAAAACAAGAGCAATATTTCTGTAACTGCTAAGCATCATTGGTAGCGAAAGGGACAGTAGGAGATTGCCCTCAACATATTAATTGTGTTTATAATGTTTTCTTTGGTGATGTTTTCTTTGCTGTTCTATATTGAAAACAGTTTGCTAGAACTGAGGAATTTTACAGTCAGTGAAAGGCTATTAAATGATGTGACAAAGTAAGTGCTCCACACCCTCTTAGAAGAGGAAATGTTTAGGACAGAGTAGCAGTCAGTGTGTTCGTCACGTGATGGGGGAAGAAAAAAAAACAGTCCCAAAATCTTTCTGCACTGGAGAACAGATGTAGAACAGCCTGCTGAATTTCTGCTTCCACTGCACATTTAGTGTGTGAAATGTTTTCAGCCATTCCTACTTTTGGTTTTCTGCTGTCATAGCCAATCCACCTCAAAGTTCTGCATGTTGTGTGTTCTGAGATGCTTTTCTGATCACCACAGTTGTAAAGACTGGACATTTGAGTTCCTGAAGCCGTCCTGTCAGCTTGAACCAGTAAACAATTCTCATTCTCTTCTGACCTCTGTTATAAACAAAGCATTTCAGCCTGCAGAATCACTGCTTACTTGATGTTTTTTGTTTTTTTTGTGCCATTCTTTGTAAACTGTATAGACTGTTGAGTGTGAAAATCACATGAGGTCAGCAGTTTCTGAAAAACTCAGACCAGCCCTTCTGCTACCAACAACTGTGCCACTGTCTAAGTTACTGAGATCACATTTTTCCCCACTCTGATGTTTGATGTAAACATTAACTGAAGCTCTGCGGCCACGGAATTGGCTGATTGGATAATTCCATGAAATATTTCTATTAACATGGGCTTATTCTGGTTGCTTAATGGGTGTTCTGATAGTGTTCAATACCTCTCCCTCATATCCTGATAAACAGCTCTGATACAGACAGTAATGTTTTGGATAGTCATCTTGAAATGATGAAATTTTGAAAACACACATGCCAATAACCGAATTAAGCCATATGGGGTTGTTTTTTTTTAGGCATGCTGCTTACTGCCTTTGTTATTCTCCATTTCTTTAATGGAACAGTTGTGTACATAAAGTTTGAGGATAACTGTAAAACTTGTAAAGACAGCTAATCAGAAGTGCACATCCTTTTAAAATGAAATGTTTCTCTAATGCACATGTCATGTGGCCACTAAGGGTCAACATGGAAAAAAACAAAACACCAGAGTTTATTCGCCTCTGGTACAAAATCTGAAAGGAATTAGTGCGTACATGTATGCTGGGAGGAGTAATGGGAGGTGGAGGGTTAATATCAGTCAGCTGTTCAGTGTTACACAGTCAAGACAGGGCGGAGTTGCCATGATGCTATTTCATGCATTTGGCAAAATTCCTTCCATTCCGAATTACTAAAATTGCTAAATTGTGTATAGGCCAAGTGTAACCCCTGTTGCTACCTTCATACATACACATGGTGAACCAAACTTTTCGGATTTAGGTAGAAATAAGGTAGGATTGGCTCCTCATAATATATAATGCCCAACTATTATATACTGAATACAAAAAAAAACAACAACAGATATTTGAACTCTATACTAATTTTCAGTTTTAGTCTATGTGGAACTAAGTGAGTGCAAAATGAATGTCCAATCATCTCTCAGGTGAAATGTTTGGGATTACGTTAAGTGATGGACAGCATTATTATACAGTTTCCTTAAGTTATTTGACTTGGCCAAGATTACTGATCTGATGTGTCGTGGTTAAAGAATGTGAGCAGTTAAGTGATCCAAGGAATGGAAAGGTCAGAAGAAATGGGAAGGTGGGGGATTGGAAGAGGTGGTGAGGGATAAAGGGAGCGAACTCTCAGCGAAAATCTGGAGATAAAATATTATAGCTGGGTTGTGCTGTTCTGCATTCTATTAAACACAGCAAATCTGGCTTGCTGTGTATTTATGTTTAGTAATAGAATTCATTAGCTACATTAATAATTGTCAGTGGAAGATTTTCACAAGGATAGTAAGACAAACGTGTGTGTGTGTGTGTGTGGGGAGCAAACTGAAGTTACAGAAGACAGCGATGGGTCAATGATGAAGTGTTAAAAGCGTTTGAATTCATCTCAGAACAAGCTACAATCAATTGTTAGCAGCAATTCTCAAAATGTTAATCCCATTCAGATAGGGTGTGGTTTTTAATTGCATTCATTGGAAAATTAACAGAGCTCAGGGAGATGGACATGGGTGGAGCTACAGTAGGTCATGGTTACTAATTCCTGCTTCATCACATCCACTTGCTGTAAAATGAGAGAGTGTGAATTGTGTTAGCATGTGTATGATCATTGAATTAAAGATTGCCTGCATGCTTATATGAAATAGTGATAGGATTGAGTACATTCTGCTCTTTTGCTACTGCTGCTCTTTGCTACTGCT
This sequence comes from Stegophilus panzeri, assembly GCA_024331685.1. Taxonomy (NCBI): domain Eukaryota; kingdom Metazoa; phylum Chordata; class Actinopteri; order Siluriformes; family Trichomycteridae; genus Stegophilus; species Stegophilus panzeri. Next base: position 10,768,499 of record JANDJT010000154.1, on the reverse strand, counting down.
TGACTGATTTTCCTTTTCCTCTTCTGCTCTTCTCGGCCAAGTTTGGATGTATGGCCTACAGGACAGTCCCACCAAGTCTGAGGCCTCAGGTAGGTATTTCTATTTTTTACTGAATGCCCACTGTGCATTGTGCATGCCCTTTCCCTCCATTTTTTTCCCCTTTCTGCTTCTAGCTCTTAAATGGATACTTATGGAACATTACAAAGCATGCAAATAATTTTTTACAACACGTCCCAATTCTGTCCATCCCCTTACTGAGGATTCAGCAATTTAGTACAGTAGCATGATGTTAAGCACCAGTTAAAGCACTCACATCTGAAAGGTATCAACACGTCTCAAAAATGTCCTCAATAGTCCGTTCCATGATCAATCTCCAAAGTGAAGCGGTATCTAAAAATGACTGTCTGACCTTATTCGCAACCTTCACACGAATGTAATTATCTTGAGTTTTAGGAATGACAGCATGCAAATAAACATTTCAGCCAATATTGCGCTCATCCCTCAGAAATAAACAGCATTCAGCGAGGCTGGAACCATCTGGAGAACATCTTCTTTGGGTTCCTCACACACAACCGGTCTGTTTGGGGCAAAGCAGGAAAACATGCAATGCTGCCTTGTTTTAGAAAAAAAAAAAAATTAATAAAAGCTGAAGCAACGATATGATGCTAATGGAAATGTTTTGTAAGAGTTTCCTTTTTTCACCAGATACAAGTGTGCAGGCTTTGAAACACAGTAGCAGAAAGTCTCGAACAATTGGAGGTGCTTATGAGCTTTTGCCAGAACTTGCTTGCGCTGTGTACACTGGCTTCCTTTGGATTTGATGTTTCCAAGAAAGGAAGTGAAATGTTTGGACCATGAGCACAGAAATGTAATGAACTCAGAAGGTCAGTGTTGTTCTATGTCATTCAGACACGTCTGAGTTCTTTACAGGAAACTCATTTGTGCTGTTTAGTTTAGTTAATAGACATTAGTATGTAAAGCCATTTTAATTAGATTGTTTCTAATTAGATCTGTTTCTGAAACTTGATTAAAATGATGTACAGGACATCTCTACAGTAGGTGACAGACAATTTTTGTCAAAGGATTTTTGTAGTAAGCCTAAATAAAGTGCTTGTGAAACTTGAAAACCACAGTGTGCCAGTAGGCTCATTCTAGGTGTCTGCTGATAAAATGACCCTTATGCATTTTAATTAAAGAGCAAATCACCATCTGTTCAACACGGAAGAGGTTTATGTAAGCTAAACACATAATATATTCACCACAGATAAAATATGTGTATAATAGTGAATGCAAGCTACATGATTTCCCTGTCACAGACTGGGGATCTGGGACAACAAGTGTTTCATATTCTCAACAACAAGTAGCAAGAACTGTAGTGAGAAACAGCCATTGAGATTCATCCGCTTTCCTGCGCAGCAGATCTCTGAATCCAGTTCTGTCATCCTTCTATTTGTATAGGAGGGCATAGGGCAAATTGTAAGTGCAATAATATAACTTCTAAAAGAAATTAGTTGTCAAGTCATACCCATTTGGTTATTAGAAACAAACAAACAAACAAAAAAACCCAACATGGCATGATTATAGACAACGCAGTGTATAAAATGGATATGTTCCTTTATATTAGACCTCCAGTTCTCTATGCAGAACAGACACATGAGAGACAGCTCTCGCATTTATTTTCGTGAGAAAGTGGCATTTAGGGCTCAGGCATGCTTTATCTGGGATTTCTCCATGTGAAAGGCTGTATATCGTGTGAGTCTCAGCTGTCATGTAATGTTCACTTAGAATAAGATGCATTGCTTTTATAGGTTGCTTTGTATTTATGTTGTTTAAGCTATTTGTGGAAGCACTAGGCTATTAGCATGGCATATTATGGTATCTCAGTGTAGTATCTAGGACATCTCCTGCATGCTTTCCATCCCGCCTGTCATTCTCCTTAGCCACTGGTTATTTATGGCTGATCTGGGATCACTTTCCATTGGAGCATGCGAGTTTGCATTCCATATGCTGTTCGCTCACCTCGACAAACACACATGCAGAGATACAAAGAGAGACAGAACGATAGGGAGGGCAGTAAAAAAGTGTTGCCCAGAACATTACCTGGAAACTGCTATAAACTGTATAAATGTTGTAGGAAAATGTTTGTTTGAATGATTCGACAGTTTTTCAGGTTGTTTTACATTTTCTAAAGTTAGTTTGTAGTTAAAATTATGACTTAGTAGAAGTGTTACTGTGATTTTCCTATTTATTGTTGGACAAAATCCATACATGAAATCTGACTTGAGGCTCTGGATTGCGTTTTATACTAATATGCCAGCTGAGGTAGCAACAATGGCAAGTTAAATCGTTTTCCACAACGTGAGCAGGCAAGAGAGAAAGAAACAAAGAAAGTAAGGAGGAAAGGAAGAATGGATAGAGAGAAGGAGCAAAAGAGCAGTCGAGCTTGTGCTAAAGTGCTTTCCTCTCGTGTTTCAAATAAACAGACTATCTCTCTCTCTCTCTCTCTCTCTCTCTCTCTCTGCTTCTCTCTTCCTCTCTCCTTCTCTCTGAGTCCACTCATATGTTTCTATTTAAGGCTTGGAGAGTAGACTGCTCCGATTGGCGTTTTTCACCCCCCCCAACTGCTGCCTAACCCATTGAATGGGAGGAGAGAGAGAGAGAGAGAGAGGCCTTGCTTGCTCTCGTCTGTTTATTTTCCACCAGAAAAACTCCTCCAACCCTCCACTCCAGACTCACATCCCTGACCGTTAGCAGCTCTCCCTCTCTTTCCCCATTTCTTATTTTTCTCCCTTCTTCCATTCCTGCTTTTCTTTTTCTACTTGCTTGAATTTGCTATGGAGCCCCGACGCCAACGCAAACCTCCGCAACAGTCTCCTCCTTGAAGGAGCTCCCCCATTTTCTTTTCTTTTTCACATTTTTTCTCTTCCAATGCTCCGGCCTCGGCTCGGGGGGAAGCTCAATCTATATGGCCAGTCGCTGCAGAGCATGTGCCGAGAGCAGGGGCTTCCGATGTGCTAGGCTGCAGGGAGGTGTGGGTGTAGGAGTGGATGGCAGCGTACAGGGGCCGCAGGGGCATGAGGGGCAGTGGGGCAGCAGGCAGGTGGCTCACAGCGTGTTTCTTCCCCTCGGTGCCAGGCCTGGACAGCAGTGAACCCATGGTGCTGGAGCAGTACGTGGCTGTGGCCAACTACGAGCGGCAGGAGAATTCTGAGATCAGCCTGCGTGCCGGCGAGACGGTGGACGTAATCGAGAAGAGCGAGAGCGGTGAGTCAATCCCACCTACTTACATTGGTGTATATATACACTCTCTCTCTATATATATTTATATATATATGCAAACATGCTAATCCGTTCATCACTTGCTGTATACCATTACTGCAAATATGTGCACCAAAGTATGTGGCCGTGCATGCAATAGTAATGTACAGTACAAGTAAAAAGGGTTTCACTGAATGTACTTAGAAAGCTGCTTCCTGGAATAAATATAAACACTGGAACTGACATAGCTACATATGCTAGTACCAATTCTTTCTTCTCTTCCCTCAGTCTTTGTCCTCAAGAATCCCTCTCTCTCTCCTCCTCCTTTGCTCTGGTCTCGTCCCTCGGCACCCCCCACCCCCAACCCCCCTGAATCTGCAGTCTTGCTCTTGGCTCCACCTGGAGGTGTTGTTTTGGCTGGTTGGTTGGTCGGTCAATCAACTGCTTTCATTTCTCCCCCCTGGAGCTCCAGGCTAGAGGCCAGACTGTTGTCTTTCCCATTAGGAATGTCTCTAGCCATGCATGATAACTACCAGCCCTCCCCTCCCTCACTCTGGACTCCAGAGGTGGGCCAAGGTTGCACTTTTCCAGCAATGCAGAACTTGAGATGGACAAGAAAGACAGACAGAGAACGAGAAAAATATTCTGCCTAATCAGCTTTTTTTTTTTAGTTGGATAAGCTGCAGATGGGAAACAACTTCAGGCAGCCACTTTTACTGTTCTTTTTCCCACTTCTTCATGTGACCTGTGCTTTTTTGGGTCCAGGTTTGCAGAATGTGTGCCTGCAACCAGCAAAACTCTGCATGTATTTTCCATCTAGTGTTCTGAACCTTGGCCTCTTGTCGAGCTTGCCAAACACTTTAGCCAAACATTACATACTGATATTTTATCAGTTCTTTGCATACTCTTAAAACTAACAGTGCTAATACAAATGTTCCTAAGAGCTAGCCTCCTACAATAGGGTGTGTTTTTACCATTAGCCCCATTTCAATGGATTTTTCTGTATTTCTCGTTCACTCTGAGTACAGTAAGTATATTGTTTTCTGCAGAGGAACCAAGCCATGGGAAGTTCTTCAATCACATTTAAGGTCATGTTATACAAGTCTGATCTAATCAGGATATTTATAAAAGTCTCTCTGAGGAGCTTTATTTATAAAGGCAAATTTTGAAGATCAAGTTTCACAAAGCTGAAGTTTTCTGTTTTTCTGTTTATTTGAAGCATTTTGGAACTTTGGGTTTTAGATATCAGTGCTAAAGTCATTTAAGCTCATTTTATAGCTGCACTAGTTGCGAGAGACTTTTCAGTGAATACCCAGTGGTTGTTTTCCCCAATCGACATATAAGCATAATTTTGATTACGCCAAAAGCAACAACCAGAATACATTTGGTTGTGATAAAACTGGCATCCCTTCCCACATCAGGATTGAAAAGAAATCTTGTTTTGACTAGTGTCATTTTCTTCAGGTTAAGAGCCAAACAGGCAGGCAAAGATATCTATAAATGAAGAAGTATTTGTATTGTAGAAGTAGATGCACTATACTTTTTGTTCCTGTTTTTTTTTTTTTAACTTTATTGTGTTCAGGGGAGCCATGCTGTCCTCTACTGGATCTGAGCTATAGTCAAAACTGGAGCAAGATGACATCATCTAGAGGCTTTGCCAAGCCAAACAATTATGTGTGCTTGTTTAAAATCGCAGACTTCCATAACTCCTTTATACGTTTATTGTCACCTCGTGGCTTTTGCTGTTACATTTCCCTCTGGCATGTTGCTCTCTGAAATGTAGTGCTGTTCATTGAACTTTCAATAGCTATTTTACTACCTACCCCTCTGTTGTGACTTTCCCTTTCTGTGCTTTTCCAAGCAAAGGACATATTTATGTAGTGACCATGGCTGCACTTTCTTGCACAAGTTATAGCAACAAATAGATAATACTGGACCACTGTTTTATGATTTGCATGGTCATGCAGATCTTAGACGAGGTCATTGAAGGTTTTTGTTGAAGATAAAGCTTGAAGAACCTCACATTAGTGCGCTGGCTTTTGCATCCAGTACTCAGGATGTTGTTGTCCCTCAGTTCTCAGCCCTTGGCTTGATCTGCTCCAGTTAGACTCCAGCTGTTTCAATGGAAAGCTGAAGCAAATAGAGCTGGACCTCAGTAAACTGTCAACATGTTGGAGCGGATGTGTCTGGCAGAGCTTATGTATGTCCATCTGGTGTTACAACCTACAATATTATCTAGTAAAACACTAAAGCAAGCGTTTTAGTGAGAGAGAGAGAGTGAATTTTCCAATTCCAGGATTTAAAGTGCCATGCAGAAGTGACAAAATTCCAGCTCTCTGTCCACCTGCAACTTTCCTCAAAAGAAAATATGCGCCTTTTATAATATCTAGATTATCCTGTCTTAAGCCCATGTCAGAGTCGATGAACTGTTTTTGCACTGACAGGAAGGAGGTATTTGCCAGTAGTACCCTTCACTTGGTTATAGTGTATTATATCAGGCTGATAGGCATCTGAAATTGCCATTGCAGGAAATGTTTGAGGCTAGGCAGCTCTGGCTCTCCTCCATGTCATTAAGAGGAAAGGATGGAAAATCCCTCTCTTCCTGGCTTTCATAAAAGCTTCTAATGACTCCTGCAGCAGCCACAGGGCTACTATGCCACATGCCTCAAACCAACATCAGGACAAAGCATCTCGCTTAAAATTTCAGAGCTGAGGTTAGCTAATATTCGAGTGTACTGGAATATGTCCATAAGACTCCACAATCCAGGGTGGCACTGATCTGCTATTCAATAGTTTAGTTAAATATAGAAGCCCAAAGGAATCTTTGGGAGAACCCTTTAAGGGCCAACAGATGTTATCCCTATCAGAGAGGGTTCCAAGTAGAACCACTTTAGAAGGCAAAACATTCATAACCATCCAACAAACCCCTGAGGAACCCTTTTTTTCTCTGAGTATACGAATGCTTTTGCTACCAACATCCTGAGTTCCACGCCCTTCCCCTCCCTTTTGTCTCTCGGGTCTTGTCATCTCAGACGCTCACCCCCACTAACCCCAACATGTCCTCTAGAGTGATCTTTTCCTAATCCTGGATAGATTGCATTTGTCTTGGCCCTCTTCCCAGTGGAGATCCGGTTGACTGAACGCTGCAAGAACCAGACTAAATCTTGGCCAGAGCAGGTGGAGGCATGGTTTCCATGCCAAACTATGGTGAAAGGAAACTCTGCTGATGTTGTGCTAGTTTATTGAACAACAATAGCATATTGGCATATCAGTGATATTTCTTATGCTGGAAGTTCATTCACACAAGACAGACCTTGAATTTCCACAAGTGATCTTTTCATTGAGGGTATGACTCAAGTCTCGGTCAACTGGTGGGGCTTCTTGAATTCAGTTTCAACATATTTGCTTTCTCAAAAACAACATGCTTCCACTATATAAATTGCTGTATACAACCCAGTCTTGTTCTTCTCCTTGATAGACTACTGGGTTTTGCTTTATGAGAACCCCATGGTGTTTAATGTTTAGTTAATATAGCCCCAACCCTTGCTTCTCTCTCTTTGATATCATTTGAACCAGAACCACAGCTGTAAACCGACCCTTAACTTTGACTCTATAAAGCACTCTGAAGTAGCAGTTTTTATGCTGATCCAGGATTGGCATCCTCTTTCCAGCTCCTGATTTGAACCATTGCAATACTAGTATTGAAACTAGGCCCATACTAGTGTGGACTAATACTACCATGCCCAACATGACTCCCTCCACTTTCTTCAAATCATAGACTTCCTGAACACAGGGATTCAACAATAAATGTGACATAGTGACATTTGGAAAAAAGCTGCATAAAGATTGAATAAAGATTTTACAGGCTTGGCTTTGAACGTGAAGTGACAAGATTTCATCAGCCATCTCTCTGCTAGGGTTTATAGCCAAATCAGAACAACCTGTTACAGTCAGTCAGCCCACTTTGTTTATAATGCATCTTTTAGGCCCTTTTTTCTTAATGGATTTCAATGTAGGAGTGCTGATTTGGGCTATGATCCTGTATTTAATTCGCCAGTCATAGTCGTAGCCATAATAACATTCCTACTTTAAAATTCTCTCAGAGTTTCAGAACTAATTAACTGTAGATCAGAAATAGACTTGAAAAATAGGTTAAACATTCTTGGACTGAGATTAAAGGTGGATTATAATATGTTCATGTGGAAGATAGACAAAAAGGAAAAACACAGTGATGATGCATAGGAGCAGATGATGTCAGTGTTTGTAACTGTATATGCAGAAAAAAACTATTTAAATCGGTCAGTTGGCCCAAAAGTCCATGATACATCATCTGTTTTCCTTTTAGCTCTTTCAAGAGCACTTAATTGGCTAGCAACCATATACATTTCCAAATATCTCTGTATATACAGTATGAACAATATTCTACAAATGAAACATAAAGAAAACAGTAATCGTGTACTTGTTTATAAACTTGAACAATTATGAATGAACCCTGTCCAGGGTGTACCCCGCCTTGTGCCCGATGCTTCCTGGGATAGGCTCCAGGTTTCCCAGTGACCCTGAAAAGTATAACGCTGTATAGAAGACGGATGGATGGATGGAATTAGGAATGAACCACCCCCCCGGCCTTTGAAAAAAAAAATGGTCAAGGTTTCTATTGGTATATTCTACTTTTATTGGTATATTTAGGCACTAGTACTTGTCGTATTAGCTACTTAATTAAGCTATACTTAATCAGCACTCATGCAGTTATATTTATTGTTTTATGTTCATAATTGCATTCTGTAATGTGAATGTAAATTGGTTTTGTGCAGTGTGAGAGTATTTGCTTGTAGCCCACAGCTAAATACTGTTTGCTTTTTCGGTGCAACACGTGGAGTAAATATTCAAGTTTACACTAAAACTAATAAGAGGCTAACTTAATGAAAACAGCATGCTAGGCATGAACTCTTTCCACATTTCAGTGTTTTCACTTCAGTTTTTAAGTAGCTACAGTTTTGAACCTTTCTCTTTCTTGCTCACAAACAGTATCTATACTCCTTCCCTCACGTGTGTAAGCTAACTAAGCACAACATGTCTGCTCTTTCAATCATATGTTGAGTTGGACAAGAGTCTAATGTGCTGTATCAGAAAGCAAAAGTTAAACAGATGTTTCAGATGAAAATATGATTAAGAACGTGTTCAAATAACCGATAACCTTTCTGTGCAGTGTCTGCTATGCATATATGCTTCAGCTTGCTGCATCTTTCCAATAGACTCCAGTAAGAAAGTGAAAGGAACATTTTTTCCTTCATTTCTCTTCTTTTTTTTTTCTTCCCCACTGTTGTGGATGGGGGAATGTGTGGGGAAGAGTTGCTTTGAAGTACAGGCCAGACATCTGCTTACTCTCTCGACCATACTCTCCATTTTCTCTCTCTCTCTCTCTCTCTCTCTCTCTCTCTCTCTCTCTCTCTCTTGCTCTCTCTCCTGCTGTACCAGTCTCCTGATGGGCATGGTTGATACAATTAGTATTGTGTTTTGGCTGGCCTTATTCATCCTCTTAGAAGTGGGTGATGCAAATATGCTTAGTTCTTTAACTATTACTTGCCAAAAGTTCCACCTTCCTCCTTTTGTTTGAATAAAAAAAATCTAATTTTTACTGTTTTTTGTTGGTCGGTTCATATTTGCTGTAGCTAAATGTGGTAGTGCTACATATGTTCTTAGCTATGTTAGATTGCTAAATTGGCTAACGTTTAAAAATATTTTTAAACCTCCTCTGTCATTTTAAGTGATCGTTTTTGTTTGTAAAATCTATATTTCTATATAAACATGTCTACTTTGCATATTAATATATTTATCCATTTAGTAGTACTCTGAAATACTGTTGAAAATTCACCAATGATGACATTTTACATGTTAATGTGAATGCCATAAATTAACAGTTAATGTTACTGCACAAATGATAATTTGCTATTCTACTTGCAATTCCACCTCAGCATACGAGATGCTGATATTCGTAACAATTACATCTCTTCTCTGGGACCTCAGACAGGTTCCACAGGTGAGGTAAGCCTCACAAACGATGAGTATGTCTCAATCAGCTCCTTAGTTCAGTAGTCAGGGCACTGATCAGGGAGTCGGCCATTTTAAGGGCCGTCTCAATCGCAAAATCCTTCCAGTGCACTGTAGTGTTCTCTCCCCAAAAAAAATCCCACAATGCACCACAAAAACCAGGGAGCATCGATGCTCATTATGTTCCATTACTGGAAACGACATCATACTTTCTGAAGCCTTTCAGCTCGAAAAAAATGGCAGATGAACGCTCAGCCAACTTCCGTCTACAAATGTAAGTAGCCTGTTATCGTTGTTGTAGCTCTCAAATGATTACTTACGTTATCGATTTTTTTAAACTTTATTTGACGTCCTATATACGGTTTGTTTGAGTCTAACGACTTTTAAATGTTTAATTTTTAAAAAATCCACAAGCTAGCTTACGATCCTGCTTGATGTACCATGACAGAAACAGGTGTGATTAAGCTAACAAGATTATATGAGATATAAAACATAAATATTTCTACGTTTTTAATTTTTGGTGAGGTTTTACAACACGAGTACGTAGTCATGTCGCCAGAAATTGAGTTATCAGTGTCCCAGTGTGTAGTGAGCCAGGGTCCTTACCAGTGCCACAACTCATGTACACGATATACTGATTCACAACGTAGGGAGCTGATTGAGACGCATCCCTGTTGTTGATAACTTAGTGACTTTGTCGCTAGATTTGGTTGCCCCTTTAGCAAGTTTATTCAAGTGCCTTCCAAAAATCTTCCTTCTTTTTGTAACAGATTTTGACATGTAAATGATCATGATGATTGAATGAATATGCAAATTAGTTTACATCGTCATCTGGTGATTTCTGTTGATGTTCTGAGCATACATTAACTACTTTTCCATGAAAAGTGTTGTATAGACACTGCAGAGACCTTCTCAACAGTGCCCAGATACCTCCTGTCTAATCTAATCAGATGTTAATGGTCCCAAGATCTGAATTAAACCTAATGCTTGACCACCTGAAGTTATTTTTTGTTTTGTTTTTGCTGCCATCTTAGAAACGTTTAAAGTTTCATCTTAGAAACTGTACAATGCAAGTTCTCAGCACACATGGAGTATTAAAGAATCTGACTCAGAAACAGCAAATGAGCGCACACAGTTGGAGTTGTTTTTTTTTCTTCTAAATGTATACTCTTTCATGTGTGTGAGTGTGCCTTTTCCGATGAACTTCAATATGCTTCCAATTAGGCGAGCATCTCAATGTAACATGCTGACACGTAGCTTTTTTAAACAGCTGTTGCCCAAGTCTGCAGTGAAATGAGTTTTTTCCACACTTTTCAAGCCTGAAGCGAAACACTATATTCACTGGCAACCTTGAAAAACACACCACCTTCCCACCTGCAGAAGACTGAGAGCTAAGTTTGTCCAGTCTGATTCGCTCTGTTTGTGGAACAACTGATGCAGGATGAATTTTAGCTGACACTTGACAAAAATTGTGCCTGCTTAGCACTTGATACAATCTGCAAAAACCCAAATTTGACCATAAGAATGTGAGGGAATTTGTTGGGGGTAAAATCATATTGTGCTTTTGTCAGTCTGCAGACTAAACATTAGCTAACAAAATGTTCTGCTTTATGTCTGTGTTATGTCTGCGTTTTGTGTGCATTATGTCTACATTATATCCACCAGGAATGGTCTAAGACTTGCTGACTGTCTGGCTGTATTATTTACTGAAGTGTCTTTGAGGAAATGATGAACCTATTTGACTGGCACATATGTAGGATATAGGCAGTCCTCTGTTTTATACATTTCAAGTAATCATGCAACGCCAGGAGCCAATTTTCACAATGTGTGTGTGATATACAGCCATATGGTTGCCACGTGCAGTCTGTCAAAAGCATATATTATAGAGTCATACTGTCGCGTCAAGATTTATTAGCTTGTTTTCCACACCAGGTTGAGCCCCATTTTTGCAAAGCAGTGTTTGGAACTTTTCAAAATTTCCCAAGAATAACAGACATGACAACTGAGCCGGTGTATTTTTGAAACTTGGGGATTGTTTTTTTTTTTTTTTTTTTCCTTTGTCAGACATACATTAAAAATGACAAATGTGTGAGAATTATTTAGACCTTATTAGCCAATGTTAAATTGGTTACCTCTTTATACTGACTTTGTAAGCCCCAACACATAATTTTAGCTTTAGTAGTGGAATATCAGAAATATCTCTTCTGGCAACTCATTTGTGTCATTTCAGGTCAGGACCGGATTCCGCATGTGTATTGATTCATCGTGTTCTTAAACAGCGAGGCTGAAATTGGTTAGCTTAATTCAATACAACCCCTCAGCTACCGTTACCTTAACGTTTTCACATTAGAACCTGGCAAATTTGCTTCACTGGGGACGACCATGAGCCAGAGTGATCCTGACAAAACATCTGGTTCATCCCTAAGGTCTGCTGTCTAACTGCTTTCACTCAGAGATTGACACTAATACCACGCTGGAGATGATGTTGACTAATCGGCTTTGAAGGTGTTCAGTCTACGTGGTCATTTTGCATGTTTAGTAGTAGTGCAGTTGAGTGTAAAATTTGCAAACCCTTTGGATAAAATGGAGAAGATGAAAATGTAATGTTTGAATCACACCTCTGGGGTTGGGGGTTTAAATCCCGCCTCTGCCCTGTGTGTGCGGAGTTTGCATGTTCTCCCCATGCTTCGGGGGTTTTCTCCAAGTACTCCAGTTTCCTCCCCCAGTCTAAAGACATGCACTGTAGGCTGACTGGCATTTCCAAATTGTCCGTAGTGTGTGAATGTGTGTGTTATTGTGACCTGTGATGGATTGGCACCCTATCCAGGTTGTCCCCTGCCTTGTTCCCCAAGTTCCCTTGTATAGGCTCCAGGCTCTCTCATGATCCTGTGTAGGATAAGTGGTACAGAAAATGGTTAGATGGATGGATGGATGGATGGATGGATGGAAGTTTCACACTAATGCAATTTTTCTGAATAGGATATTTGCATGCACAGCCTTTGGCTTATATCCTCTGTATAGCTTTTGGATCCTCTCAGTAAATATTTGCCCCCATTTCCTATTGACTTTTTTCAGATCAGGGCTTCGTGTCTAGTCTAAATGGTTGCAACAACATTTTTTTTCAGTATTTTATCGTTGGTGATTTCACCATTTGTTTGGATTGTTGTTTGTTTCAGGAAAAGCAACAGTTCACTTTAACCTCTTTTTGTAGATAAATTATAAATAAGAGTGCTTTAACACTTGCCAACTCAACTGTAAACTGTGGAGAATGAACTCCACTGCAAAAATTCAGATATCGTCTCATCAGTCAGATTCCTGCTCCTTATTTAATCCTAAATGAATAGTGCTTTTGTGGTAGAAACACAGCAAACAGTGGCTGGTGTTTTGCATTTTGATTTCAATTGATTCTCTGTGCTGGTCGTAAAAGGTTCCCAGTGGGGCAGACAGGTAGACAGTATCTCATTCACAGTAAGGGGACTGTCTTTATACACACACACACACTCACACACACACGCTCAAACAGGGTGGCATAGGCATCAAACAGGCGCTTGTACTCCGTGGCTCGAATGAAGCTGATTTGGACACTGTGCTGGTCTGTTGGCTCAATCTTAATGAAACAGATGTACAGCGTGGTGGTCCCCGAGAGCACAAGACCCTTATTAACACAAGCACAGTAAACACAGGTATTATAAATCCCTAAGAGGTTAATCCAGGTAGCTGGATTTACGACCACATACTTGCAAGCTGGTTCTAAAATGCTTTATAACTCTGAACCCTAGCCTACATTATTTAGAGAAGTACAGAGATGTTTTGATCTTGACATTTTCTCCATAATACACAGAGCACACATGAAACACTGAAGTCATAATTACAACCCAAGCTTTTGCCCTGCTATAAAAAGAATAGTGCTGTTGGCACTAGCTATAGTTTCCATGTTGCTGGACTTTCCTGTAGTTTCAGACTGTCAGCATGCATATGTAGGCACGTTGATCAAGTTCATTTGAATTTTGCACGCGTGTCTGATTTCAGAACTGGTCTTGACTTCAGGCCTGTGGGCTGGGTTGATACATATAATGGCCTGACAGCTGACTTAGCGAGAATTTCAGCACTGATTGATGACCGCAATTCACTATGAACACAGGCAACAAATGTGCTTGTTGCATGTTAACATGAGTATCTGCGGCTTCGTAACTCATTTAGACGTATGTCAAAACCTGTGAGGTGAATTAATGTATTGATGTAGTATGAAAGAATATGATTATGTCTATACTTTTCAACTATAAAGTTTTTGTCTTATACTATTTATAGATTAATCCACCTGTGATTTTACCTTTTGGGATGTACCTGCGTGTTCTGTATCTACATCATACAGGAACATGGAAGTGGATGATCCTTAACTAAAGCAGTCGTCCATTTGCGTTACACCATTATTATGAAGCACAATTTTTTGGGTGGATTTTCCCCTGATTTTCCCCTAAATTTTCCCACCCACCAATCAGCTTTCCCCTAATCATACAACAGATACCAACCAGGGAGGTTAAAGACTATCATATGCTTCCTCCAAGACACGTGAAGCCAGCCAACAATATTTTTTTGAACTGCCACTTATGCAGCATGACGGGGAGGCGTAACGTAGTCGGAAGAAAGCCCTATCCACCCTCTTCTGCATGCTCCCAGAAGCCCATGATGTGCAATTTTTAATACAATTTTACTCATTTATTTGCACTGGAAATGCCTTTATAACACTGTTATAAATCATTATGTATACCTTCTGTAACTTTACTTAGCTAGCTCATATGTCTTCTTAATAAATAGTAATTTAGTGGATACTTTATAGATGAACCACAACTTGCAAGATAAGGATGAAACATTTGCAGCAACAGTCCATAATAATTATTGGGCGCCTGTGTGTATAGTGTTAATTATTGATAATTATTTACAATTATTGACAATTGCCTAAACTCTATTCCATGTAAAAGCCATACTACATTAAAGCTCAAAGGTTTTGACAGAAGTCTTGTATAGATCACTTTTGTTAGAAAAGGTTTACGCAATTCTTGAATGTGAAAGTGAAGGCCTGAGACTTTTCCAATAAAGTTTTACCACAGAAAATAATTGAAATAACTGCAGCTCTGTGACAGCTGGGGCTATGTCAGCTTTCCAAATATGATCTTATGATATGAGTTTTGCAATATTTTATTCAGTGACTTAAGGAACAACAATGTATTTAAGTGTCTTGAGTGGGTATTTAAACGTGCCTTACAGCCTCAAATGAACTCCCAGATTTAGATCTGCCTAGATTTTAAATTTATTTTTAAAATGTGCTTTTAGTCAAAAACAGGCCGGAGTCAAGAATTACACATGCACAGATGGGCACACACACAAACACATGATCAGTATTCATAAATATAAGCCTTGTAGAAATTTGGAAAAACAAAAACTGTGAATTTGCACTTGCACATATGCACTGTGAAATAAAAAACAAAAACAAACAAACAAAAAAAAACTGACCAGTTTTTACACAGGAAATGCCTTTATTTCTCCAGAGTCTCCAGTTTATAAACACACCTCACAAAACCGAACTAAATCAGCAGAAACAGTGAGTTTGAGAGAAGGTCTGTGTGTATAGTGTGAATTCATAACCTCAAACGTTCCACATGGTGGGTGCTGGCTTTGTTTGTGAATGACCACATCTTCCAAAAGAGCAATTTTTAAGAAGTGTCTGCACAATGTGCATCTCAAAGCAATTCTAAAAACCACAAATATACCCCAAAGGAGTTCTACAAGTGAAAAATAAGGACAAATGCCTATAAGGTTTATGGTTTTATGACAAAACGTATGATTTTAGAATCCAGTCTGTGGTGTGGATTGTGTTACGCAACTTAAAGGAAAACTCCAGTGTTTTCAAACAAATCTCAGCCCTTAGCCTCTATAATGCATTATTATACATGATTACGACAGACCATACTTTCGAGAAGTTTCACAAATAATGGAGAACCTGTTTACTTATAACGTACGTATAAAGGAATAAGGGGCAGTTGTTGAATCTGTGTTTACTTTGAGCACATTCTTCCCACTGAAAAAAGTAGAGCTTTATTTATGAAGAATTCACGAAGAAATGGAGAATTCAGGGAAGCGTTCAAGAAAGTATTGTCCAAAAATATTTCCACTGCCACACATCACATCTGCCCTTAGATTTCTATTATAAGTAATAGAAGTTGAAAGCTTCAAAAAAACTCTCAGTACAGGAAAAAGTGTCAAAGGTCTTATTCATCGTAATGACACATACACTACAGATGTAATGGATAGAGGTGAGGTTGAAAAACTCTGGAGTATTCCTTTAATGTACAGTATATTAATCGATTAAACAGATGTGAGCACACACCCTGCAGCTTTGCAGAAGGCTTACTGTTGATGTGGAATATAATCTGTGTAATGTGTACCTTAGGACTGACATTAGGAGCTCTTCTGTTTCATGCAGTAAGTGTGGAAAATCTGAATTCTTTCAACCCAGAGTTCTTTTAATTATAACTTGTGGATCCGTTTTTTATTGTTTCTGGCAGCAAGGAAAGAGCTTATGTATATGTTTTCTTTCTGTGTGTGTGTGTGTGTGTGTGTGTGTGTGTGTGTGTGTGTGTGTAGGCTGGTGGTTCGTCAGTACTACAGAAGAACAAGGCTGGGTTCCTGCCACATATTTGGATGCTCAGACTGGCACTAGAGACGATCTGGACCTGGGCACGTCTAGATCAGGAGAGGGTAAGACACACACACTTTCACCTGAAGCATAGGTACACTCTTTCAATCTTTCACTCAGGTGCATACACAGAATAAGAACAAGGTCATATAATACCACTAATAAAGTCCTCAAGAGCCTACGCTTATGTGTTGTAGGCTACACTTCATCCAGCTTTCACTGTAGAAAGGTCCGTCGCTTGTTCTGTATTTCTTCGTTCTTTGCTCCCTTGGCATTCACCACCCTGTGGGAGTCTCGCTTACACACATACACACACACAAACACACTCACACATACACTCATCTCTTATCCTGGCATGCCCTTGTCAGTGATAGAAAAAGATATTTGGCCAGCA
Organism: Stegophilus panzeri; assembly: GCA_024331685.1. NCBI lineage: Eukaryota > Metazoa > Chordata > Actinopteri > Siluriformes > Trichomycteridae > Stegophilus > Stegophilus panzeri. The sequence continues at coordinate 10,752,102 of JANDJT010000154.1, read as the reverse complement.
CATTAATTCCACTCCATGAAATCGAGTGGAGAAATTCTTTGCTGGAGCATCCTCGAGCCAAATGTCCCGTCACTCCTTCTTAGGATGGAGGATTTCGTCATGGTAACACAGGTTTTTTTTGACCCAGCACTTGCCCTATTTCAGTGCAAATTGAGACTAATCCGATTTGTGTTGTACTCATTGAGTTCCGCTAGCTAATCTTTCTTATAGACTGGAGGTGGCATGGAAATACAGACAAATACACCACATACATTTTGTCTGTGGGTGGGTCATGCAGCTGTGCCATTACACATACACACACACACACACACACACACACACACACACACACACACACACACAGAGTGCAGGTGCAGCTACCGTGACTGCTGCATCTTATTCAACAGTCAGTCATAGAACCACACAGACTGAAATTACTGCAACATACTGAGAGTTATCCGGTCTAAGAAGTCTTTCAACACAGGCACACACTTCACATACAGTGTCTCACATTCACCCACTTTCCATTTTCCTACAGTTGCAGCTAAAAGGAATTGGAGCAGATACACACACATTTCACTTGACCACAGAATTTACCATCGTGTGGTTCCTGTTGAGAATCTGTTCTACCCATTAAACTACATTTTCCCTGCTGCTGTCCAATTTGATTTAGTAGAGAGAAAGAGGTCTAGGATGAGTGTAACAGTTATATTATTACTTTTGAGGGTTCAACTGTAATGCTTTTTTTTTTTTATTCTGGGGAGAGACAAAGTAACTTACACTATTAATAACTTACTCCATTTTATGCCTCGAAACCACTGTTGGAAAATTTCTTGCCTTAATGGCGCAGAATGTCTGCATTTTATAGTGGCCTGTAAGTGTAAAACACATTGACGATCCAGAAACGCAACAACAAAACTGAAAACACAACAAAAAAACAAAAACACCACAACAGTTGTGAAAAGGCTACGGCAAATCAGAAAACACAGCATCAAAGCACAACAGCAAAAGCAAAAACACCACAACACATGATATGAAACACATTAAGAATCCAGAAAAACAACATCAAAACAACAACAATAGCAAATCAGAAAATGCAACAGCAAAACTAAAATCACAACAGCAAAACAAACGAAGAACAAAAAAAAATACCACAACATGTGTGATATAAAACACATTAACAATCCAGAAAAAATAACAACAAAACAACACAGGATCAAAACAAAACACAACAGCAAAACCAAAAATACCACACCGTATGTGAAAACATTAACTTAAAATGGAAAGGGCCTTATTGAACGTGCTCGTCACTGATTGGTTACAGCACACATCACTCTGACAGGATGTTTACGGTAAGAGGAAATAAGAAAAAGCCTAATTGAATCTACTTTACAATGAAGAACATTAAGTAATTTTAGACATACTGTCAACTTTTCACCGAATTAATATGAGAATGCTGAAAACCTGCCTAAAGGTAAGAATAAAAGATTTGAAATTTGTTTTTGCTAGGTTAACTAGCTAACAGACTGAAAAAATGCAGTTCTTTCTCCTTGTGATAGTTGTACGCTGTGTCCAATCAGCAGCGAGCATGTGGTGTTCAATAAGGACTTCCCATTTCCGTTTTGAGTCAATGTTGTTGCGTTTTTGTATTTGCTGTTGTGTTTTTTGATTCTGTTGTTCCATTTTCTTTTTGGCTGTTGTATTCTTGGTTTATTAACTTGTATTGTGTTTACATTTACACTGTAGTATTCTTAATTAGACTGCTGCAGCAAATTAGTGGTTATTTGTTGGATAGCACTTCAATCCCACAAGTGTCCTACAATTCACCACTTTTCATAGACAGTCCTGGTTTTGGTATACCCCAAATAGATGAAACTGGGCTCGGTGTCTGCACTGTGTTTTGAATGTGCTTTTGAGTTGAACTCTACCTGCACAAGGCAGACGTTCATCACTGTATGCTGTTACAGTACAGTGAGTTTCTATAAATGTTGTAACATGTAACCTCCTTAACTTGCCATCCTTCCCTTCATTGGAGCTTTATCCACCAGTCGCTAACCAAAATAGAACCCCACATTGTTAACAGACTTGCCATTACTGTTCTTTTCCTTCCCGTAATATAGTCTTCATGTTACTAATGCCAGTTTTCTTCTTCGGTTGTTCATGTTCAGTTTGTCGTTTGTCTTCCTTTTCTGTTTCTCTCCCCTGCTTCTCTCCTTTCCTCATCCATCCATGTCAGTTACTAAGCGGCGCAAGGCCCATCTGAAGCGACTGGACCGGAGGTGGACACTAGGGGGCATAGTCAACCGCCAACAGAGTCGAGGTGAACACATACACACACATGCATGGAAACATGGGTTATCCACATGCAGGTGGGCTCATGCGTGTGTCCGGACGCTTGCTGTGTGAGTGCATGTGCTTGCATCGTGGTGTACACAGGACTATGGACACACTGTTTCTAATCCTCCTGAGGCATTTACTGAAATACACCGTGGAAGTGCATTCAATTGCTTATTTAAAGGGATTGTAAATGAAGTCATTATAAACAAACTCCTAAACACTGCATTAGCAGTCACGTCCGTAAAATTTAATCTGTCTTTGGGAAGCATCTTCAACAATAAGGAACCTTGTCCAACTTCACATTCAGGAAAGCTCTTCTGTACCATCATAACAGCTAACAGAAAACATTATCAGCAGGTTCAGTAAAGTATTGAATTACTTCTGAAGAGGCTGGGCTTTAGCATTAAAACAATAACGTTACTAAACTGTTCTAAAAACATTTGCTGTAATAATGCAATGGTCCTAGAAAATAGACCAAGCACGTTTGAAAATGGACAAATACCAGCACTATGGAAACTTTTATGTTAACGTTCCCATCCTGTAATTAAAAGTGTTGCAGCAACTTTGTAGAACATCATTAAAACTTGACAGATCAAACACTTGTATGGTGTATTTAAATAAAATGTAAATTTGTACTTTCAACAATGAAAGGCAAACACACGAAACATTCAACGCTCAAGTGGTTAAAGTCACGTGAACGCTGTTGCTAGGCAACTGGGAAACATAGAAATCAGACATAAACAAATTTATGATTGAGGCTAATGATTCAGCTAGCCAGCAGGTAGAAGTTAATTCAATTATGGACAGTATAAAGTAGAGGAAGAATCACACTGGAAAAAAGATGAAAACCATCGGCCATACATGAGCACTGCCATATGAGGAAACATCAACATTGGGTTACAACCCAATCTGTAAACAATCTTTGAATTTTAAAGTCATGAATTCCTCAAAAACGAGCTGTTTATCTTCTATGGCTCTTCTTGTAAACATGGTGAACATGTCCCCTTTTTTTGAATGTAGCAGTTGCAAACCTAAAAAAGTTTATTAGGCAACACATTGGGCATGTGATATTTGTTTTCTTCAAGATGGATTCCAAACTAGCCACAGCTGTTTTTAAAATGCTGAGTACAACTAGACAAAAACATACAGTTGCAATCAAAATTATTGAACCCCCATTGCAAATCAGGTTTATTGTCAAAATGTACAGACTTTCAGCTATTTGCAATGAACAAATCAAACAAAAGCAATTTAAATAGTTCAACATAACGACTGCTTCAGGTGGTTTCCCCAAATTCAACTGAAAATGCAGCTTATAATGATTTCTCCAGTTTCAAAATTATTCAACCCCTTCATAGCAAGCATCTTTAGTACTTAGTAGAGCATGCTTTTGCTGACCTGCTGCAAACAAGATGCATAGCTTCTGGCAGCATTCCTCATAACCCATTCCTCATGAGCATTGGCCTCCAGTTCAGTAATATTCTTGGGCTTGCGTGCTGTAACCGCCGCCTTCAAATCCCACCAGAGATTTTATATGGGGTTCAAGTCAGGTGACTGTGATGGCCCTGTAGAATCTTCCAGGATTTCTTCTGCAGCTAAGCCTTGGTGGAATTTGAGGTATGCTTGGGATCATTGTCCTGTTGGAAGGTCCAATGATGCCAAAGCTTCAGCTTCCTCACAGACAGTATAAGGTTTTCTCCTAGAATTTCCTGATACTTCAATGAATCCATCTTGCCTTCCACACGCTGCAGGTTAACAGTGCCTGAGGATGCAAAGCAGCCCCAAAGCATCATCAAGCCACCACCATGCTTGACTATGAACAGAGTGTTTTTTCTTCATGCCTCTTCCTCCAGACATACCACTGATCCATTGTGCCGAAAAGTTCCAGTTTTGTTTAACTGCTCCACAGAACAGAATCCCAAAACTTCTGTGGCTTATTTATATGATTTTGAGCCACTTTTCTTGTGCTTTTGGGTCAGTGGTGGTGTATGTCTTGAAGTTCTGGCATGGAAACCTTCTGTGTTTAGTACTCGCCTTACTGTGCTCACTGAAACCTCAGTGCCTGTTGCCACCAAGTCTTGTTGCAGGTATTTTGCAATCACTTGAAGGTTATTCACAACCTGCCTTCTCAGAAATCTGGTTTCAGCCGTTGATAGCTTCCTTTTTCTGCCCCATCCAGGTATTTCATACATTTTCCGCCCCTAGCCAGTTCAGGTATTTCATGTGTTCCAGCTCAAGCACACCTGGTGCAACTAATGAAGCCCTTGATTAGTT
>JANDJT010000154.1:10732892-10747492 GCA_024331685.1 Stegophilus panzeri | reverse complement strand
CATATTTGTGCTGTTGTGAGGGATTCTATTCAGGGGGTTGAATAATTTTGAAACTGGAGAAATCATTATAAGTTGCAATTTCAATTGAATTTGGGGAAACAACTTGAAGCATTTGTTGTGTTGAACTGTTTCAGTTGCTTTTGTTTGATTTGTTCATTGCAAACAGCTGAAAGTCTGTACATTTTGACAATAAACCTGATTCGCAATGGGGGTTCAATAATTTTGATTGCAACTGTATCTAACTAGTTGATTAAGGCTAACAAGCAAGTTAGTGGTTTGTAAGGTAGTGGTTAGCAAGTTAGGGCGTGTTATATTTGCTTGTTAATTTCAACCACAAAACACGTTTTGACAATTTACACACTGGCAAAATACAGACACAAAGTGACTGTTAGCTAGTTACGAGACAAATAATACACTATCATTCTTAAATGTTTTTTTGTTCTTCCTAATGTCTGGTGAACAAAACATTTGGATATGTGATTGGCTACATCAGGAAACATAGGGACCCCAGAGGGGTCATTACTGCTCCCAAAAAAATGTTGCATGTCCATGTAGGTTCCTTACTATTGAAACAGTTTATGTAATTTAATGCTAAACGCAATCAACATCCACTACCTTTATTCCAGCTTTCTGTCAGCCACACATACTTACACACATACACGTGCACAAGTGCATACTCCCCTGCTCAGTAAACACTCCTAATCTAAACCACCTCAGCCTAGCCAACAATAACTCCAGGCCACACTCCGAAGCATGCTGCGTAGCCTGTACTCATAGCAAACCCTTTCTTAAACACTTCCCCATTTCACTTTACACATGTTGTATCCTGTGTTCTTCCTTTAATATGACAGGTAAAAGTATCAATGGGTAAATCATTTCGATATTTTAAATTCATTTGGTTTGGATGAATGAGTGAATAGATGTATTGGTATTATTGGCTTGAGTACTAAAACAGAATATCTTGAAATGGAAGAGTGATTGAGATGTGGTATATTTTTTTTCCTCTAAATGGTGATTTAGGTTGGTGTTTCAAAAAACTAATTAAAATGTGACTTTGAGAGTTTTACCACTAAATAGATTTTGCTTGGGAGGCTGTAATGAATCAGACTTTTTCCACTACTAGATAATAATATTATATAAAGATTATTATTTGCTGAAATGTTTTCTGTAGTTTCTTCTTTTAGTATACATAGCAGGTGTGAAGACAGATTTTTAGATAGCATAAATTCCATTGCACTAACCCGTTTTGTTTTAGTTGTGTGTTAGGTTGCATTGCCAAGTAGAACTGCCAGGAGGGATTACTGCAGCAGATGCTCTAGTCTATCTAGCTGGCACTTTTTTCTTTGTTTAAGTTATTCCAAGGTGAGAGTTTTTGAAGTGTGTAAATTCTGCCAGTTTAAGAAAAGGCCACATGGCAGTATTTGGCTAGTGCCTAATGCCAAAAAGTTTGAATCTTTTGGAGTTTGTTTTCACTTTTCAAATTGAAAATTTATATGAACTCCATCTTGGGCCATATCCAGACGTGGTCACTGAATGTGAAAGTTGAATGTGATTTCCTGTAATAGAGGAGTGTGTGTGTGTGTGTGTGTGTGTGTGTGTGTGTGTGTGTATATATATATATATATATAATTTTATTTTTTTCTTTTAAAAATTCAAGACTGAATAGACAGCTTTGTGCTGCATAGACATGTTTGAGTAAAGACCTGTGTTAAGCTCTTTACCTGTTTAGACAACTCTAAACAGTTTACAAAGATATTGTTGTATCATGCTGACTCATGTAAACTTGAACTAGCTACACTGGACTAGTCAACCTGAGTAACCGGAAAAGTTTATACAGTTCTCCTTTCCGGTGTTTTGGAATCTCCTGATTGGACGAATGTAGGATGTAATATATAGATACATCAGAATTTGACTTGGCAAACTAGTGCCAAAACAATCAAGCAGTGCACCAACATACAACAGCCAACATATACAAACATGTATATAAAATACAGGTGCATCTCACAAAATGTGAATATCGAGGAAAAGTTAATTTTTTCCCGTAATTTAATTCAAAAAGTGGAACTTTCATATATTCTATATTCATTACACATAAAGTGAAATATTTCAAACCTTTTTTTTTTTTTTTTTAAATCTCGGTGATTACGGCTTAAAAAATCCAGTATCTCAAAATATTAGAATAAAGAATTTATAATATAGAAATGTCGACCTGAGAAGAGCTCTAATCAGCTTATTAACTCAAAACACAAACTTGTGTTATCATGAGAACAACTAATTCAACTTTGCTGTTGTTCTGGTGAAAAAAAAAGTGTTTGTGGTCTGAAGACTCTGGGGCTAAGTAATATGTGCATTGAATACATTTTGTGTGGGCATTTTTGAGTACTAGATCAAGGTCTCTCTCTCTCTCTCTGTCTCTCTCTCTCTCTCTCTAGCTCTCTGTCACCCTCGGACCATCACTGTGGAAAGTGTGAAACTAAAATGGACCTGCAAGCATGTCTTGCTGTTCTTACTTATAATCTATTGTGCTATGAACACAAATGAGTCATGCACAAAATCTGAAAACAAATAAAGTAACTGTCCAGCAAATAACAACATGACCTTTAATAAAATTTTTTAAGTTGTGCTTTCCCGTCAAGTTGATTCCTATTGTCATCCTATCAATATGCATTTAGAAGGTCAGCGTTGTACCCATTGAGCAATAAGTGTACACTCACAGGTTGACAGTGGTAACTTTTTATTTATGGAGGCCAGAGAGAGAGAGAGAGAGAGAGAGAGAGAGAGAGAGAGGAAAGCCTCAGGCAGCGCTTCTATTTTTTCTGCTGGCACACCACATCATGACTGCATACAGAGCTAATGTGTTCTGGACCGACTTGGCTTTTTCCACCATCGAGAACAGTCGCACCACTGCAATACCACTACTGGTTGGAAAATCCAACATTTTTGCTCCCCGCTCACACCCCTTAACACATTTTCTTATAGCTGTTGTATGGTGAGGAAAGGGATAAAAGTCCAAAGGCCAGATTTGGACTGTTGTGTATTAAATGCCTCCGTTATTAGGGACACTATGGTTAGGGGAAGAAATCTTTCCAGTTATAGGGAACCAACATTTGTGATTGCTTTCTAATTCTTTGTAGGCCTGTATAATTATTTATGATCTCCCTGTGCAGTGTTTACAAACGAGACATTCTATTCTTGTGTAAAGCTTATGTAAGTGTTGTAGCTGTCAGTGTTGCTTGTCTCACCTACTGTACATACAGTAGCTTTCATCAAAATCCCTGCTTGAATGTTTGAGGAACCTAACAAGCAAAATATAGCTTACAAGAAAGCAAGAACAGCCTGCTGTAAAAACATTATAATTAGTTAGGTTTTATATGAAGGGTTAAGCTACCTATTGATCCCTGGTTGTGTCATGGAAAGCTGAGAGTTTCAAACAGGGGCTATATATTTCCATTCCAGGGGGCTATTACATTTTCATTAGAATACTAAGCCACACAACCGGATATATGTCTGATAAGGAAGGAATAAAGCAGTGATGCTGGCTATGAATAGGAAAATAACCAGTTATGGGGTGGTGTGATACATAGGGCCATTACCATCCTGAACCTTTTTAAAAAGTATATTAAAGAATAATACTTTCCTATTTTATCCATTTATTATTATATGATTATCCATTTATATACACAATACTACACTTTGCTACAATCACAGGTTTAATTATATATAATCATCCTTTCTTCTGATGTAGAGTATGGTATAATATGGAACATCCTATGGTGTAATATAGTGATAAATACCATAGAATTGAATATTGACCAGTATCATCCGTATGTTAGTTAAAATGATGTTTATTCAGGTCTTATTATATTCTTAAACATAGCTGTAAGCTGATCTCCAGTTGTTAGCAGAGGCCTTTTTCCAGCCTCATGCAGAGAGATTAGACAATGATATTACTGAGCAAAGGAAAAACTTGAAGCAATAACTTTCTTTACTGACAGTTTTTTTTCTCTCTCTCTGTTTTTCTTTCTCTCAGAGGAGAAGTACATCGCTGTGCAGCCCTACACCAGTCAGGGTAAGGACGAGATCGGGTTTGAGAAAGGAGTAACCGTGGAGGTCATTCAGAAGAACCTAGAGGGATGGTGGTATATCAGGTAAAAATGGTTCTGTTGTATTCTCAGAGTAATATTGAGCGTTATTTTATTGAAGGAAGTTATATGAGACTTTTGTGAACTTAAGAATGTTAGTCATGGGCCTTTTTTACAGTTTAGCTGAAGTTTATAGTGGAAGATTTTCTAACTCGCCTTTTCAGGGCACAAGTTCTATCACCAGGTCTATAGTTCTCTTGTTTTAAAGAATTGTTATGTGTTTTATGACAGATTTTTTTTTTCTCTGCTCCCCCCCCTTCCTCTCTCTCTCTCTCTCTCTCTCTCTCTCTCTCTCTCTCTGTCCCCTTTGCCTTGTATATTATTTTCCTCCCTGGAGGGAGTCTCTCAGCTAATAATATGAGAATCATATGGCATTTTGCTTTAATGCCCTGATCATTTGTTTTTCTCCTCCAATAGCTGACTGGGTTTGGGATTGACCCTGTTTATAAACATGAAGCCTGAAGGGAAAACTCACTAAACAAACAAACAAAAAAAATAGTACAATTAATAAGAAAAATAAATAATCTGTCCACATATAAAGAAGAAACAAAGCTGGATATCACTTGGCTGTTGCTAGAAGTCTCTTTTAATGCTGATCTAAGATGAGTTTTGCCATTGCAATAAGATTTTTTTATTGCTGAGATTTGAAAAGGAGAATGTATTCTCCTTCAGTGTAACATGAGAACTTGTAGTGAAATGGTAGAGATTTTTCCCCTTGCTGAGTAAGAAGAATTATGGCCCTAACATGCAGATAATGTTTGTCCTTTAAATTACAGGTACTTGGGCAAGGAGGGCTGGGCCCCGGCTTCATACCTGAAGAAGCTGAAGGACGACCTGTCCCCGAGGAAGAAGACCCTGACTGGCCCCGTGGAAATCATAGGTAACATCATGGAGATCAGCAACCTGCTCAACAAGAAAGCCGTCAGCGAGAAAGACGTGCAGACGGATGGAGAGCCCACCACACCAGATCGTCACATCTCCAAGAGCGAGATCAGTCTTCCCATGCCATGTGCCCCTGAAGTAGACCAAACTTCAATGACAGCCAGCACTGCCCCAAAGGCAGTCTTGCAGTCTGCATGTAGTGCCACCTTACAAGACACTAAGCCAAAGGCAGAGCCGGGCTCGCCTGCTATAGCAAGAGTGGCGCCACACCGAGTGGAGATCGGTAAGAATATTTACAAAGCTAATCTGTCACCCTTTTCCACAACGTGGTTTGTTTGACAGCTTTTACCCTTACTGTAAATTATCTATTTAAAAGTATGCACCTGTTTTCTTTAAATAGGCTTTGAAGCTATAGGTAAGCCATACTTTCTATGTGTAAGACTACTAAAAAATTAAGTGTGTTCATCTGACTGTGGTTTGATTTAAAAAAAAAAAAAAAAAAAAAAACACTGATTCCTGATGTTGTTGAGGACGTAAATAAATCTACTTTGTACTCAATACCTGTTTTATTTGTCTTATATAAATGTCAGTCTAAGGTTTGGCTCGCTTGATTACAACATCATGGTGCAGTGTTTACCAATTACAAATTTGTTCCATCTATTAAATCATTGTTATGTCTATCAACTGGTAAAGAGTTTTTCCCTCCATTTTGCAGGATCTCCAAACCTCAGACAGAAACCTCCCCCTCGACGCGATACAAATCTGGTTAGTTACAAAACCTAAAAAAATTTGTACTAATTAATTCATGGTATACCTAGTGAAATTGAACAGCATTTTAACATTATAACCATGCGTTATGGCATCTTCAGGGATTCCAGCTGCCAAAGCCTCCAGAGCCCCCCACTGTGGAAACAGAGTACTACACCATTGCAGAGTTTCAGTCCTGCATCTCAGATGGCATCAGCTTCCGTGGAGGACAAAAGGCTGATGTAAGACCTGTTAACACAAAGTATAGGGTTATGAATATTATAGGCCTCCAGTGTGATTTAAGAAAGTAAAAGGCTTTTTCCACAGACCCTCACTAGACTATACAGTATCCTTTTCTGAACCTAATTTAAATGAGCAATAGCAAAAAATTATCCTTTTTCAGACATGGCTTCAATTATTCAAGGAATAGTTGAAGCTGTATAATAAATAGTTCTTAATGTGATCTGCAGGTAATAGAGAAGAACTCTGGTGGCTGGTGGTATGTCCAAATTGGGGACATGGAGGGTTGGGCACCTTGTTCCTACATTGACAAGCGCAAGAAGCCTAACCTAAGCAGGAGAACTAGCACACTCACTCGGCCCAAAGTGCCACCCCCGGCACCACCTGTCAAAAAGCTGGACTCAGAGGATACATCCTGCCCCACTGCTTCCACCTCCAAAGCTCCAGAATCCCCCAGTAGGCCTGTATACGAGGAGCCGGAGTATGACATTCCTGCTATTGGATGTGATCTGGACATGGACACAAGCATTATGAAAAAGGAGCCTCGTCCTGTGCTTATAAAAAGCAGTAAAGCTGCGGCTGAAAGAATCGCTCAGGCTACAGGTAAAGCCTCACCTCTTTTTACTGTGAAGACGTCCCCCTTAAGGAATGAACACACAGTGGAAGAAGTCACCAGGGAGGAGGCAATTTATGAGAATGATGGTTTTAGATATTCCTCTGATGACTTTGTCTGTGCCAGAGAATCTTGTGCTGTGGGTTCAGAATCCCCAAGAAGTCGTACTTTGGGCCGCAAACCCATGGGGTCCTCATCTGGGGGAGGAAAATCTTTCAGGGACCCTCCAGATCTGCGCACTCAGTCGCTAACCCGTGGCGAGAAGACCAGCCCAAGATTGTCTTCAGATGAATCTGGCCGAAATCCCAAAAGGGAGCCGGTTTTGCGCAAGGATGTGGAACTCCGGATTGGTCAGAGCCCCTCAACTCGTCCCAAGCCAGTGGTCCGTCCCAAGCCCCTATTGACCAAGTCTGAAACACAAAGCCCAGAGAGGATGGACATCAGTAGCTTGCGGCGACAGTTGCGTCCTGCAGGAATTCGGCATGGGATAGTCCGTGCACGTGGTGGAGACGACTCCGAGACAGCATCAGTGGTGTCATCAGAGGATTCTGTGACCTCTCGTAGCACTTCAGACCTCTCCAGCACCTATTCTAAGGGCAGCAGAGGGGACTCTGATTATGAGGGTACCTTGTATCGTACTACAGATGCGTATGAGCGGGCACAAGAATCCGAGATCAGCTTTCCTGCTGGTGTGGAAGTGGAGGTACTTGAAAAGCAAGAGAGTGGCTGGTGGTATGTCCGCTGGGGTGTAGATGAGGGTTGGGTACCTACATTCTACCTAGAGCCTATTAGGCAACCTTCAGATGCAGGTGTCTCAGAGTCTCATGATGGATCCCTGGCAGAGCTGAGCAACACCAGCAAGTCAAATAGCTTAGAAAAGAATGAGCAACGTGTCCAGGCTCTCAATAACCTAAATCAGCAGAATCTACGTCGGGCAACAAATCCTAGCCCTCCTATACCCAATAAGCCACCTGGAGGCTTTAGTAAGCCATCTCCCCAGCTCAACGGTTCAGGTGTACGAATGCGGAACGGCGTTCGTCAGGCAGCTGTGCGACCACAGTCAGTTTTTGTGTCCCCACCACAGCCTGTGAAGGACACTAATTTATACACAGGGTCCTTAAGGCGCAATGAATCATTAGGTGCCAGTGATCACATGAGGTCTAGTGGTGGCGTGCGCCGAAACTCCTCCTTCACTGCTGTGCGGCCACAGCCTGTTACTGACGTAAGGATGAGGTCTGGAACCACCACAGTTGCACCAGCAGGAAGCTCTAGCCCCTTAATTGCCCAGAGGAATGGAATTCCAGTCTCTACAGTGAAGCCCAAACCCATAGAAAAGACGCATCTCATTCATAACAACTTACGGGAAGTCTATGTCTCTATTGCAGATTATCGTGGAGACGAGGAGACTATGGGCTTCCCTGAAGGCACCAGTCTGGAGGTTCTAGAAAAGAACCCTAATGGATGGTGGTACTGCCAGGTTCTAGATGGCCTACAAGGAAGGAAAGGCTGGGTGCCATCCAATTACCTTGAAAGAAAGAAATAGCACCAACTCACCTCCCCAAAGAATGTTACTTAAATTTAAATGTACATTTGTTATCAAACTCTATGAGGAGGACTTTTTTTGTATCAATATGAGACACTTTAGTGCTGGTTTACTTAAAAGTACATAAGACTCTAAAGATGATCAGTTATGTGTAAGTGGAGTACACGAGTAAGAAAATGCCATCGAGAAAAACTGGGCTATCCCAGTGTCTTAAGCATCATTGGAGGATAATGTCTCCAGTTTGGAAGAAAAACAGAAACGGTTTTGATAGAATGGTAGATCCAGGCAAACGTTGAGAGAAATTTTATGCCAAATGGGTGCCTTTGTCCATCATTGACTGAATGTTAAATGGAATAATTTAAACACCAGTGAATCAGTATAAGTACCAAACTTCAACTTGGTGCCATAGGCCTATGAGTGCAGAAATCAACCAAAACTATTTTTGCTACAAAATTACAGAAAAAAGAGAAATGGAAAGATTTCAGCATGGGGGGTAACACACAAAATGAGTGAGCACTCAAAAACAAGAATGTAAGACATCGGATACGCAAATAACAAAATGGTCTTTACCGTTGAGTGCATTTAAAGATTACATTTGATTTTCATATTTTGAAACTTTTGTTCATTTTTTTTTAATTGCTTTATCGTATCTTGTGCATTTTCATGTCTTCCTTAGAGATGTATTTCTGCTTTCTTGGGACATCCCTGCAACTCTATCGGCCTGGAAAAAGAAGTACCTCACCGAGATACTTGTCATATGATCTTTCATTTGTTCTGATGTGTCTCTGATGAGGGTTTCATAATTGGCTTTACGTATTTGGCTCTCCATTTTCCTTTACCCCTTTCCTTACCTATAAAGCCCAGCCATTATGAATAAAGGTCACTGATTCATTCAAGAATAAGATGTGGTGCAATTATGTGTAACTCAGATCAACAGGAAATTGGATACTTTATGATAAGTTGGATTTTAGTACTTTTTACCCACCTCATATCTGGGTGTCAAGCCCAGACAAAAGTTTAGTTTACAAAAATGCACAAAACAGGTTATATTGCTGCTCTAGGTCTACTATATTTACTTTTTTTTAATTTTTAAAATTTCGTACTGGAATATATGGCTTACTATTTGCCAGCCTATCCCAGGGAATTAGTTACATAGAAATGAGCCCAAAATGTGATCAAACGAAAGCAAAATGCCAACAGGTTTGCTAGTTTGTTTTGTTTTAGTTTAGTATTTATTTTGTGGTTACAAAGAACTTCGGTGTAGTCAGTGAACCCAAACGAGGTTTTAGAACTGAGCAAAAATAGATATTTAATTACTATTATCTGGAAGCACTTGATTTTTTTTTTCTTTACCCACAAAAAGCGCATTGATATGCAAGGTTACTTTCAACATATAACAATATTGCTGGGCAGTATTGGATTCAAAGTTGAAGTTACACAGCAAACAGTTCAGCTTAATATTAGATTGTGTTTTCCTTGATTTAAAAAATGGACATACAGTTAAAATGTCATCTACAGATGAATACAGCTTGAATAATCATTCTTTCCAAAATTTGATTTGTTTACTCAAAATAAATAAACGAATTAGTCCCCCTCTTTGAAAGACCCTAATGTAAAAAAATAAATATATGGTTGTGATCCATGTCAAAAGGCTGATGTTCAAGACTGCTGAAATATTTTTCTAACGAACGGTGCCGTGTGAACTCTTAGTCAGGTCAAGCACTAATGTTTTTTTGTTTAGTTTTTCTGCTGGACAGTATTATAGTATTAAACAAAGTTAAGTACCTGCTAGATTGCAGTTATATTCTATTAAGCAGTAGTTAGTTGTTTGTTTGTTTGTTAGTTTTTCTTTCTTTTGTTCTTGTTGTGTGATCACACTAGGACAATAATGATGAATGGAGTGGTTCATTTGTTGTGAGATGGTGCATTCTTTTGGTAAATCAAAAATGCATCTATTTAAAGATGCAGTGTACACATCAGCACATTATTTATTGAGCAATTTTTTTTTGTATTTATGATTATTTAATTTTTTAAGGAAAATATTAATTACCTCTTCTCATTTTACGCTCAGTGCTTTTGCCACTGCATAACGAATCCTCACTGGCGCCCTCTAGTGAAACAGATTGGCTACTGCTATATTCTGGTTATATTTTTTGTACTGTCATTAGTCTAAGGCCACCTGACATTTTCCCAACTGTTTTTGAATACAAACGCAGGTGAACATTTATTCATATAGAATTTATTTGATCAGGTCATATTTTTTTTTTCCTCATGTTTTTTTTTTTTTTTTTTTCTTTTTCAAAAGCTGATTGCTGCACCTTTAGCAACTATGGACACTTCCTCTCTCATTATTGGACTTTCTATAATGCCAGATTTTGTATTTGTTTAATCCCTATACACTATTTCTTTAATTAGAATTTGGAAAAGTTACAATTGAGGGGGGAAAATAATGAGAAGATAATGAATCAAATTTACCAAGTGGAGTAGTTTTCAAATGAATTGATTCAGTCATTCAGAATGCAGATAATTAATCGATAGAAATATTAGTTATATATAATATGCCATAAAGGTTTGCTAAATTAGAATGTAAAGAGAGTTTAATTTAATTTAGTGTCACCCCCCCCGCAATCGCCCTGACGAAGGCATTATAGAAATGTGTCGACTCACTCCAACACTTTGAATGGACATTGCTTCTGTCAAGTAAATCCATTTACATTTTGCGCTTTGTTTTGTCTGCATCAACAATTTACAAGGGAAATATTACTTCACGCTAGGCCTTTTTTTATTATGTTATTGTGTATCATCTATCCTTTATGTTCTGTCTTCCTTTTTTTATATATATATTTTATTGCGGTTTATTATTTGCTCCAACACCCCTAATCAACCATCCACCCCACTCCCCCCACCCCTCCTGTATGTTTTATTTGTGTGACACAAATGTAATGAGGAAATGTGCAATAGAATAATCGGCATCTCACCAAAAAAAAAAAAAAAAAAAAAACTGTCAGAGGTTTTTTGATACTGGATCAAGACCCTTACTTTTTAATGTCAGCTTTTCACATCAAGTCAAATGAACATCGACTGTCATCTCTGTTCCACATTTTCTGACTGGATATTCTGAATGTCCCAATACACAGGACAGATGGACATTGGTGCCTGACTTCATAGCAGGACTCCTTGACCCAAACCTTTGTGTTGCCATTTGTGTTGTTGTATTGCCACAAGACCACAACTAATGACGATGCCTTTATATTTCTGCCAGTGGGATAAAATTTGAAGTGGGGGACATTGGAGTCTTCCTCCTTCACACTGCCAGTGTTTTTATGTTTCCGTCCATCCCACTGGCTTGTACCCTTCTCTCAAATTTAAAAGCAGGACCTCTGACCAGCCGTAACTTTCATCTGGTGTTTCACTCTGTACCTCTACAACCAATCAAAACAGGGATTCTCTTAACCTCGTAACTAACCTTTAGACGTCAGAAAGCATCGCGTTGTTGAACATGTTTTTTTTCCTTCAATTTACTAAGTCCCTGTGCGATTCTTATCAGCATTGTTTGAATGTAACAAGGCCACTTTAGTACAAGCGAGTGCAATCTCAGTAATACAGATAGGAAATTGTACTTTTTCTTGTTGTTGGGACATATTTTGTACCTTTAGTTTGTATATTTTACCTGGGAAGCTGCATATAGGGTAGCATTAAAAGATACGTACTCAAGGTAGAAAATATGCTCCTCTGATGGTATCATCTCATCACCAAGGAAAAGTACAATGTGTTCCCATTATTTCTGAGAGTATCGAGTAACTGGATCAAAGATACAGAGAATCCAACAGGTCTTTTTAAAAACAATTTTATCCTTAAGGATTTTAGAGGCCTTTTGATCTATCGGATATTCTCGTTCACACAAGGGAAGTCACTCGTGACAACTTGAGCCTTTTCTGTTTGAAAAAGTCGGCCGAGTGAAACAGAGCTCATGCAGCACTACAATTTGCGCTCAGTCGTCTTGCTGGCTATTTTTCTCTGCTGTTCACGTCACTCTTGGAAAAAAAGGTTGCATCCTAAAAGGTTCTTCAGCTTGTCCTTCCGGGGAACCTTTAAAGGTTCTATGCAGCATTCTAGAAGAAAGTATAGAATTCCTTTATAATACTGCTAACTATCCAATAACCTCTGAGGAACCTTTTTTTCTAAGCGTGTACATAGCATTATATTTTACAATGTTCCTCTGTTGTGTTCCTTAACTTAATCTGAGACTCGTTAGCTCATTAGCTACATTTACAAGACTGAATGTTTTTATTTTTTTGTGCTCTAAATTAGTGTTTCGAAGATCCTCCTTGCCTCTGATCAGTCGGTCTTTGTCCCATCTGAAAATAAATCAGTGCTTGAGAGCTCATTTTCAGCCTATGTTTCAAGCATGGGATAAATCCTGAACGGCGGGGGTTTGTAAGAGTGTATGTGCATGAACGTGTGGAGATAGTTTGCATGTTGGTAGGATTTATGAGAAGGTGGAAAGAGAATGTTGATCGATGGATGTGTTAGTTAGTTTAGGAGGCGTTTCGGGCTCAGTCAGGTGATAAGAGATCAAGTCGGACAGCTGTGATGTACCTGTTCGAGGTCATTCGCTCGAGTTGTAGCCATGAAGACATGAAATCTGTCAGGTGTCGGGGAAAAGCTGCATGAAACAGATGACCAAGCTTCAGAGATAATTAACGGTCAGTCTGAGGCCTGTGTAGCCTGTATGAATCATGTATAGCTGAGCCGGGAAGCCTTGACAGCTCGTCTGAGGTTTTAGTAAAAGCTCTAGCTGGTGCAGCTTTGCCTCGGGCCTGCATTTCTAAAAAACAACATGGCTTATTGCTAGTGCTTTGGTAGATGATTGCGTCTGGCATCAGGGCCTTTTGGTATTCCGCACGGATCGACTGTGGGCGGCCTTCATTACAAAGCAGACGTTTGGAGCACTGTGGGCACAGAGTGCTGCTGTGAAATCACATTAGCCAAGCAGCCAGTTAATTACAGCTCTTCGGGGGTCGCATCCTGAATCCCAGTGACAGCTAACTGAGGAAATCGAGAAGTGCATATGGATTAATGATGTGTCAGCGAGGGGAAACATCTTCCCATCCGACATGTGGCTTATTCAGAGCCGCTAAAACGTGACCACCGGATCGACCTGACTCGAAAGACCTTTTGGCGAGGGACTGAAAGAGAAAGCTAGCTGTATGTGTGGTCTGGTGAGACATATGAAGTGTTTTTGAGGAATTTCTGTAGGTGTTCATTTTATGTTTGGGGTTTATCCGGCGCTGTTGACATGATAGAGCTGGATCCAGAGTGGCAGGGTGCTGTGTTTTTCATGCTGCCTTGTTGATGAGAAGCAGCGAGGAACGGCGAACACGCTGGGTCTGTCTAATGTCTCGCCGCTTGCTATCTCTGTCGCTGTTTGACTCCTCGCTCTAATTATCATTTCTCTTGTATTAATTAACAGTCAAGGAATAACGGCATGCTGAGGCAGACGACGACTCGCTCGAAAGCCATCGACCGCTGTGTGTTGCATGAAGTCTCACTCTGCCGACAGTAAACATGCCATGGAGAACTGGGTTATTAGCAGGGGGGCTTTTAATAACCCGCCCTCAGGATCAGGTCTCAGTCAGTTATGTGGACTTCTTCTCCAACAATAATTTAATTGGATGTTCAGTACCTTTTTGAAAGCAAGTGGTCTACAGCTTTACTGTTTGTTTTCAGCAATGTTTCGTTGTTTTATCTATTTTGTATTTTGTTCATGTTTACATTGTATCCAGCATTGCCCTAAAAGAAAAAAAAAACAATAAAATATATCATTCTTCTTCCTTCATCTCACTGTCACACTGTCAGAGATTCTTTTCACTAAATGTAGACTCGGTTCAAACAGATAACAGCCTTTATTTATAGCATATGGCAGAGATGAAATGCAGATATATGTGTTCCCACAGTATGTTGTAGGATTCTTCTTGGTTGTCCGTCGTAGCGACAAAGACCATTTTGTCATCAGAGATGATGCGTGCGTAGATGGCTGGTCAGGCCAATCTTTGCACGGAAAGTCCTATGGCCGGTGGGACAGGGGAAAGGGTGGACGTCTCCGGGAGGGTTGTTGGAACGAGTTTTTCTGCCTTGCTTCTTTCGTTCGGCTGCAGCTGTCCGATTTGTCTCACACAGCAAAGAGCCCTTGTGGAAGGAGGAGCGCCAGGCGTCATGATCCAATGCAGTCTGTTCCCAGGAGGCAGGATTGATGTTAAACGCTTTCAGTGAGGTTTTGAGGGTATCTTTGAAGTGTTTCTTTTGGCCTCCTTGGCAACGCTGACCTTGCTGGAGCTCACCATAGAAGAGTCTCGTTGGTAGACGCTGGTCTGTCATGCGTACCACATGTCCTGCCCAGCGTAGCTGGGTCGTCATCAAGATGGTGAAGATG